>WEIU01023246.1:31730-82845 GCA_013389925.1 Aegithalos caudatus
AATCTGGTGGAAATCTATCTATATATGAAAGCACTGGTGCATTCTCTGTTACAGCTAACTGAGTAAAGACAGCCCAGCCAAAACACACACTCTGACCTCTGCACTCACACTTCAGGAGGAAGACTACTGAAAGTTTTGTGATTCAGAGAAAAAGAAAAAAAAAATTACTTGGAATTTGAGTTCCTGGTGATATATTTTATAATGATTTAAAGTTACAATTTTACCTGATACTACCCAAGTCTTGCTCTGATAGTTGTCCAAAGTGACTGTCTAAGGCAGGGATGAAAAAGAGCAGCAAAGCAAATAAGCAATGGAAAAACTGAGAAGTAATGCCATTTACTCAGATGGCTTCATAATATCTGAAACATAAAATCCAGTAAGGCTATTGCAGCCACTTCTGAAATATTTGCTTTTTTCACACTCTTTTGTGTTTCTGTGAAGCAGTTTCATTTGGAAACTTTCCAGAGTTTATTTGATTTTAAAATCAATTACTCTTGCTTTTTCTCATAATATTGCTCTTACTTTCTTTTCTCTTTGTATGCTTTTCTACTTCCATTCTGTTCTTTCTCCATTCACTTTTAGGCAAAAGACTAAAATAAGTATTTTTGCATTTTCTTTGCGAGAAACATTAAGTGGCTTGTGTTGATAAAAATGGTTTTTTATTCACATTTATTCATTTCTCAAGAGATAATGTTAAGTAGGCACAAAAACATTTAATATGCCTGGACTGTTGGAAATCAAGAATTTATTCCAGTGTTTAATTTTATAATTTTATAAGCCATAAACACTACTGGGTTTGACAAATTGCTTTTAGGAAGTGGAAGAATAACAGATGTCTTACAGCGCTCACTACCAACAGCTAATTTGGCTAACAGAGCAAACACTTTAAAATCACTTTGTGTCTATTATTATCTCATTCATGTGATTACTGACATGGTCTGGCCAGCCTTACCAAAGTTAATCATAAGAGATGGGCACAACCTATTGGAAATGCTAAATGAAAAGTCAGCTTTTACTAACTTCTGCCAGTCTCCAGAAATTATGTAGTTTATTGACTGATGAAACTGGGGAACAATTTTTGAAATGTTTTAATTTGGGTGAATTGGGAAGTGTTGATTTTTTTTTTGAAGCCTTTACAGATACTGCTGGTAGGTCTTGAGGGCTGTCAGGGTGTGGTTATGTAAATGTATCTGAGTTAGGGCCCAGAAAACTGCTGAAATACTAGCATCAGACCCTGGGGTAAATATTTGTGTTACTGGATTCACTATGTGTAATAATTTAAATGATACTGAAATCTAACACTTTAGTACCAGCTTAGATTGCTTTATATGAACTGAAAAGTTGTACTCTTTCTAGCAATATAGTCTGCTGTGTGTTTTCCAGTCATGGAAATGTTAGAAACACCTATGTGCTTGACCACTCTCTGTGAACATCTGTCTCAAACAGGCAGTTACATCCACAACCATATAGTTGCCTTGAAGGAGACAGGACCTTCTGCTCCAAAGTTTCTTTTGGCAGGTGCTTTTTGAGTCCTGTATTCACAAACATTATGTGGTTGAGCTCAGTGCTCAAGATTTTGAAGTAGACTGCTGTATAGCAAAACTTATTGCATGTCAATCTCACTCCTTTTTCCTACTCTTTTTGTAGGTGATTCACCTATAAACAGTTGAGTATTGGAGAAGGCCGTTTTATCAGCTAAAATGTTATTTTCCTCTTGTGCACAGTCCATCTTAGCACCAATGCCTAAAGTCCTGATCTACTGTATGTCCTCTCAGATTCATGCTTCCCCTGCAATGCCTTGCACTGCTTTCCAGCATAAGTGTAAAATGCCTTTTTTTATGAAATCTCTTGTTGCACCTATAACTATTTTCTTTATTCCATAATTTGAAAATTATGGCTTGTACAAAGATTTTTTTTTTTTTTAATGACATGTGAATGGCAATGACCACACTGCTCAGGACAGGTTTGAATAATCATCCCTTTTGCAGATTTTCTAAGTGCTTCATATGAAAAAAAAAGTAGTTTGATTTTTATTTGAATCTTTTTGTAAGCAATCTCTTTTTGCTCTTTCTGATCAAGCCTGTGTAGTCTGTACTGTTTGTGCTTTTCTCTTCTTGATGCCTTTTTCTGTTGCTTGTTCATGGCCTTGGATGTTACACTTTTCTTTCATATGATTACTGACAAGGATTTGAAATGGAAGAGACTGTGCTGTGAAGCGAAAATATTTCTGGAGGTGGAAGTTCCCTCAATATAATTCAGTCCATGCTATGTCTTTTCTTTAAGTCTGCAGTAATCGAAATCAAAAGGGACAAAGACAAAGCATTTGTAGAACACTATAAGATAGTAGGAGTAATTTCTGGAAAGAAAGAAGAAACAGAGTAGCCTTTGGCTGGAATACATAATGACTTACTTCATACCTATGCCTATTTTTTGAGAGATACTTTTCAAAAGAATAAGAGAAACACACATCCCAATATGACATAATTAAATTGAGCTGATTGTCCTCTTTCGTGGTGTTGGTTTAATCAATTTTAATTTTACCAGATTCAAGACAAAAATTAAAAAAATATTTTACGTATTTATTATAAAAAATTATTTTGATATGTTTCTCTGGAGATCTGTCTTTGTATTTCAGGAAATAAACCAGTGGAAGGTTGTTTGATAGAACCAGGCATTAACAAAAGTGTTTCCAAAAGATATTAAGGACAATTAGAAGCCTGAGTTGTGCTGACCTATGCTTTCAGGTCTGAAACTGGTGTTTTCTACAGCTGGCTCTCAGCTGTCCAAACCGTTGCTGAAACGTGAGTTGGAACATTCTGGAATAGCACTGGGAAAAGTGATCTGTTACTTTTCAGTTGCTATACACTCTATACTGTGTTGTTGTGTCTCCAGTGACAGAGCAGTGGGGTGCAATGGGCACCTCAGACAAGGTACTGACATTTGCAAATTCCCTTTTTAATGCTGAGGCGGTCTTTGTGCAGCAGGGAGGCATAATAGGATGTGGTCTAACTATGAAGGTATTGCAAGTATTTTACAATGTGAGCTAGTGTCACTGTAGACAAATTTTATGGTGATTCACAGCATCCATTTAATGGCAGTGAATGTAAATATAGAAATACACATAAAAGGCAGTATTTCACTGTTCAATACCTGTGTTCATGTGGGGAATAGTGATACACTATCAATATTCTGCTTTATTCAACAGCTTTCAACCAACTTGGTGCATCATTTATGGATAGGATATTCCTTTCAACATCTTACAATCTCATTGAAAGGCAAGTGTGAGAGTGATGTATCACCAAGGAGGCAGATGAGGGAGAGGAAATGGATCCTTTATGGGGCCATACACATGGCTGTTTGTGTGCCATGGTTATTCAGAAGCTGTTATTGTCAAGAAGAAATAAATAAATATGTATGCACATCTGTCTAGGTGATATGGTTTCAGCATTCTTAAAGTTCCATCAATGCAAAATTAACATGAACATAAAGACATTTCTCTCTCTCTTTTATCATTTTAAAATCTCCTTATAGGTCACCTCAGAGCTTCCTCTTACACTATGCTGTTGTCCAGAAAAATTATGAAAACAACATGATGTTTAAACTAGAACAATAATCACTGTTATTCCTGGAGCACTAAGAATAACAGTGTTTATTGTCCTTGTGCTGACATTGTTTCCCTGTTGCTGTTCTGACTTAATGCTTTGTGCCTTTGCTGCTCCCACCCCAGTGAGCTTTCAGTGTACATTTAGTTACTAACCCTTTAAGGGCTAGAAGCCCTGATTTTTTGTAGAAAAATCTGATTCAATGTAAAATGAGGTAAAACACAAGCCCTTTTTAGATCCTGTTCTGCAAACTGTGGACAGATGGAAATTGGACACAATGAGAGTTATTACAAGGGAAAGTCTGACAAAAATGGGAAGAAGAAGGAAATATATTTGAGAAAGGGAAGTTTCAGGCTGCACAATGTGGGAGTAAGTCTCTCCTAGCTTATAAAAGAAGCTTGCAAATACCTGCAGTCAGAGAAAAAGTCACTCTTAGTACACAAGAGAAAGGGATGCTAGAAGAGTGGATAATTTTCCTTCTGCCAGCCTCTCTGATGAGCATGAGAATAAAAATCCAGGCATATTTATATAACTATATAAATGACTGATTTCAAGAGAAAGAACAAAACAATTAAAAGTTCTTGTTTTTCTTAAAGACACAAACTATAAATACCCTATTCTTAAAATTAAGAGAAATCTCTACAGGGAGAAAGTGTTTGCTCTTCCTTGCACTGACACCTCTGAGGTATCAGGTGCATGAAAAGATCCTGTTACTGCCTCTGTTTTCATCCCTTTGTTTCTGTTGGTGTATGGCACTGAACCCTTCCCTCCCCTGCCTTTTTTTTCTTTTATCACCCTTTCTGACTTGACTGCTCAGACTGTAGGGCTTCTAGAGAAGAAGCTCTCACCGTACATTATTGATACATGTGGTAAATTGAGGCCTTTTGGTAATACTGTAATATATATGTTGCAGTAGACTAGTTATGGTAGTTATTTAAAATGCTGTTAAAAACACAAGATGAAGGTACTTCAAAATACCTGAATTAGTTCAGTCCAAACAAATCAGAGGTCACATTATTCCATACTTCCTATTTATTTGCCTTCATGAAAATTCATTTGCTTTTTTACCTGACAGCTGTGTAAAACTCTACATTTTTTTACAGATCAAAACTTACGGTTCAGGTGCATGCAGATTCTCACACAGACCTGGGAGACACTTGTTTTTTCATATGTTTAAAAATTTTGGCATTTCATAGAATTTAGAAATCAGCTTTGTGGTAGGGAAGGAGCAGTAGATTAAAGGCTACTGGTGCCTGTGTACCGCTGTGGGCATAAACGTCAGACTAACTTAAAAGTATGTGATCAGGTTGTCCTCTAGTGGCTGCCAAAGAGAAGATCTAACCATAAATTTTGCAATGTTGCTGCAATGGAAACTAGTGTAAATTTTACAACTTTTCTTTCTGAGAGAATTTGATAACTAGATCTCAAATTATCAATCTCTGTGTGATTTCCATCTAGTGGCAGGCCCTGCAAGACTTTTTCTTATCTCTTCCTGAATTATGCCTCATAATAACATTGTAAATTATGTTTCTGGATGGGTCTTTATCAGTAGAAAAGCCAATTCCATACTTCTAGGCTTTTTTTAATGCAAGAAAGAAACAACCCTTTTTTGAAATTCTGTTTCTCTATTATACGTCTGCCCTCTGTGCCTCTGGTTTTAGACTTTGGTCCCAGTACAAATGTGTCTTCTTGGCAGAGAACAAGTGTAGCGGGAGACAGGAGACTATTCTCTCTCTAATTCCACAAGAGAGCATTGTTTCCTCCTTCCTGCAGCCCTGCATCTGGTGTGGTGCAAATATCCTCTCTATGGTGGTGAACAATAGTCTTATATCCACTGAGGATCTACCTGGTGGGGCTTTTGACTCTTCTACTGACCTAAAAGAATCTTAGATTTATTTGGAACAATTAGTTTCCTGAACACAGTGACATTGGTGTGCAGACCACTGTAATAATTTGTATTAAATTCTGTAATAGAGCTTTATATGTTGTTACCTTAAAATGGAAGTTCCACATATAAAACAAGTACAAAAATAAAAGATGTATTTCTGAAAATAAAGTATTTATTCATAAGTGCACGTTCAAATTGTACAACAAAACACCCACAGGACTGAGATTTCTAAAGACAGCTGAGAAATCTTTCTCAGTGGGACTTACAGAGCTTAGGAGGACTGGCCAGTTAGTAATACCTGGCGTCAGAATAATGGAAGCTGAATCGGTCATTAGAGAGGCTACAAGGCCTGAGTTTTACCAGTATGTAAATGTACATTATTCAAGACACAGTTAAGACTTCCCTAGTGTAAAACAAAGCTAGTAGTGAAAGCCTTTAATCAGTGTTAAGATACATCCTTTCTCATCCAACAATGTTTTTATGATCTGTGTTTCACATATGGTAATGACTGCAGCATAACGCAGTTAACAGGGTTGCACATGGTCACACCTCAATTCCCCACAGCAGAGGAACAAATGTACTGTTTAGTCCAGTGTCCTCTGGACTACTGGTTGTACTTCTCCAGACAAGGAAAGCTTGAACGTTCATATCAATTTATATGCAGAATAAAAGCAAAAATACAACAGCCAGTCATTACTGTAAAGACACATTCTATGTTAGGGTGCCAGATTAATGCTAATAATTATTGGACTGTGGATCTGTGGAGCCATATTGCAAAGCAGAGAAAAAATATCAAGTTCAGCTGAACAACAATTTCATGATTTCTCTGAGACAATGAGTAACATGAGAACAAAAGTTATATTTTTTGCATTTGAACAGGACTCTGCCTATCAAGAAGCCAGTGTTTGAAGGAAGCTGAAAGTGTTTAGCAATGGTGAATGTCCTCTGGTCAATGAGCATTGTTCAGCAAATAAGCCAAAAGTCCTGTAAATCTATTTTTTTATTCCTTTTTGTAGAATCAGCAGTCATGTACAATCTTGCATAGAGAGTAACAAAATATTATGAGAGTAACGTAATATTTTCTGATGTAATGTGTTTGCTTTCACTAAGCCAAGTTGTTTTTTTAGTGTCCACAGAAAAGCATCTACGTTTATACATGTTTCTAGGATGCTACAGGAGGCAGATTGCTCCATCTGATGTCGGCACGTGTAGTTTAGCTTTAATAACCCCACAGCACCTCCTCACTGCTGCAGAGTTACTATTCTGCTCCTTCAGATGTATTCAGTTACATCTTCCTTGTGCTTTCCTTTCTCTCAACTTTAGCAGCTGGGCCTGTATTAGAGATGGGCCTAAGGGAACATGGAGAGAGTTTGAACATTTAGTAACAGTGTTCTTTGAGAATTCCTACAAATAAAAATCTCTCCTCCAGCTCAGAACTTAGGGTGTTAGGTAGCTGCTTATGCCCTGTACATGACATTGCTTCCAGCTGGCACTGTCACAAAATGATCATCATTCTCCCCTTGGAGTACGGGATCTGCAAGACAACAAAACTAATGAAGGATTTCAAGCTATTACTCTCGTACTAAACAATGTAAAAAAGAAAGCTAATAAAAGATGTTTTCATTTCTGTTCCCTGCTCTCTCTGCCCCCATTGCCGCCTGCCCCAATAAAATTTCTTCCAACTGGAAGAAACAGTATGTCTTCTTGAAAAAAAAGACCAAATAACAGATAATCTACTCTTATTTTAGATGTTCACAGATCAATAGACAAACAGTTACAGAATATCATCGTAGAGGTCGTATAACATTTAGTGCAATGTGCACTGAGAAATAGAACACATGAAAATGAAGCTTTAAAAAATGTGCAGTATTCTGAAACCTTTTCAAACTATTTATTTACAGACATAAAAAAAAAGGAAAAAGGATCTGTTTTGCAGAAGATGCACTATGAGGTTGCACAAAAGCTTTAACAGCCTAAGCCTGGATCTCTAAGATTAAGAAACGTAGTTAGAACACTTCTATCTATACTGAGTTTCAGTTTAAATAACAACTTTCCAATAAAATTAAATTTCTTAGGAAAACACTTGTTTTTGTGATAAACTCCCTCTGAGAAGAATAGATTACATATTGAAAAATAATACCTTTGTAACGGTTGCAGTCTTAATACCTTAAATGTCAATAGCCTGTGTAAAACACTTTCCCACCTGAGCTTCAATTCTATGTGCAGAGATTCCTATAATATCAAATCATAGCTTAACAAGGGAAGAGATCCTGGCCATAGAAAGGAAGCTGGTCCATAGATGAGAACAGGGGCAATTAAGCATTTAAACTACAGTGTCCCCATCCATTTGGGCAAACAGAATATTTATATAACAAAACATAGTGGAAAAGTGCCTTTTAAGCTGGGTAGCTTTTGAAGTGAGTTATATCTAAACCTGTTTTATTACTGCAACAAAACCACTCATTTGTTGTGAAAAATGAAAACTCTGGGGTAGCTGCTGGAAAAATTAAGTTTTGCTGAACTGGCAGAACCCAAAAGTTGGGTAGGCTATTCCAAAAACATGAAGAATAAACTTGCCATTGCAAATGAAATAAATCAATGTACTGTTGAAAAACATAATGTAGCTATTAGTGAGTCACTTAGTAACTACCTCCTGGGAAAAATAACCAAAGGAAATGGAAACATATTTGCATCAGTAAGGCTGTACTCTCTCAAATGTCTTTTTTTCATACTTAAAGTTACTTTTCTTAATAATCTGGTATTGTTAGTAGAAAAAGGAAAAAAAAAAAAGAGAGAGAGTAAAGAGTATTTTATATCAGGAGCTTCAAATTTTAAATACATTTTTAACAAACATAAGAAGCAGATGAGAAAATGTTTAATACACACAAAATTCATCACCCATATTTTCATATCCAGATGTTGTGAATGAGTGGTTTCCATATATGAAAATACAGTTTTGTTATAGAAATGAGATATATCCTATCTGCAAAATACTTGAGGTTTTTCTTTTTTACCTTGCATCTTCATTCTAAAACATTCCTGGTGTCATAGTAAAGCACTTTTTAGATGGATAAAAATAGATTCTTTAGAAAATTGAAAGAGCTGTGTTTTCATTAAAGATAGCATAAACTGTTCAAGATATTGATATTGGCCAGATAGTCACAGAAACTGAAATTATACAATTGTAGGAACCCAAAAAGGATAGAGATATACAACTGCAATGAGTCAACTTTATGCTAGAGGTCTACAAAATTTCAAGGCAGAGAGATGAATAGGAAAATGATCTGCTTCCAGAGGGTGGCTGGGCACTGGAACAGCCACCCCAGGGAAGTGGTCACAGCACCGACTCTGGCACAGTTCAAGAAGCATTTAGACAACACTCAGACACATGGTGTGCAGAGCTGTGAGTTGGATTTGATGATCTTCGTGGGTCCCTTCCTATTCTAGGATATTCCATTCTTATTCCTACTCCTATTCCAGGATATTCTGTGATTCTATTTGTTTCTAGTAACAAAACATCCCAAGAAACATCAAATAAAAATAATGACCGGTGGTATAGTCAAGAATTTCCTTGACTGTCCATGAATTTATTTTTTATTTTCGTTAAATATCTAAACTGGAGCAAAGTACAGTTTGCTCTTGTGGAAACTAAAAAAAATTTCAAGAAATTACATCAATTGAAGGAAAAAAAATCCTACCAGCTCTAGTTAGCACACAGCTACAGTCATGCATGGAGAATGTACCTCAGATACAAACTGATAAAAGTTGTAAAGTTTTTCCTCTGAAGCATTATTATCATATGCTTACCTGTCCTCCTAGTCTCTCCATAAGTACATGGTCATGGTCCCTGCCAGACTGAGGCCACTGAACATGTAGACTTCTGGTCTCCTCTATTAAGGACATTCTTATGATCCTCTTCCTCATATGTTCTTTTTAAACAGCTGCTCCCAGGTTTAGGATTTGAACCAAAGTCTACTGGCTGAGGAAAAATATTTATTTATCCTTTAGAAAATGCTTCAAGAAAATTATATATAATAGTTAGCAATAACTTATTTTCTAATACTATTGTTATTAGAAAATCTAAAAGCCACATCTTAAGTGATTTTGTTGCAATTTAATCCTTCTTAAATAACTCCAAGAGTATCTATTTAACAGCTGTGCCTTACACCAGGAATCTCAGTAGTGTGACATATCTCTGTATATCAATTCAATTGCTGCTATAAGATCACTGCTCCTTTTTTTCATCAGTTAAGAATTAATTACAAAGTGAAGGAAGTCACAAGTTTTCAATGACACTTTAAGATATATCTTTCCTAAATCATATGTATTTAATGTGCTATTAACTAATGATGTAAAAAATATAACTAAAATTAAAGAGTGTTTTAAAGCCATAAAATAATAGGAAATACAATCCTGCAAATGAAATTTCTGAGCTGTTTCTGTCTAAGAAGATAAAGCTAATTCTGAAACCTTCTTCTAAGTCAGTTGACAGAAGATAGTAATTGCTTCAGTCACTATAGTTTACCTGATCAATTCAAGTATGTTTGATACAGGAGACTGCAAAGTTTTATGCACCACCACTTGAAGCAATCAGATTAGTCTAGGAAATATCAGAGCAGAATATTGAAGAACTGGTAAAAAAGTATGTGAATTTTTTTAACAGCATTCAAGCAAGGAAGCCCTGTTTTTCTACCTTTTTCTTGGAAAGCTGATCGATTAGTGCTTCCCCATTTGTCTTGATAATTATGAGGTAATAATTATGGGGTGAGAGGGGTGGTGTTGTAATTAATTACCAAAGTAGGTAAAATTAGGATTCAACAAAAGATACAACTCCTTTCTCAGTTGTATTTTGCTGTTTAAAGTTCATGGAATCCTGAGCTAGCTCTTTAGCATTAGAACTCTTTAGTATTTAAGAAATTTAATTCCTGTGCTTCACATCATATATTCTTGGTGTACGTCCTAGTACAAATAAAGTCACAACTTAGGTGAAGAAGCCTGGATGCAACTTGGGTTTCAAAATGAGGAATATGAATTGCAGGTGGTTCAGCTAGAGTTTTCATGAGGATCCATAAAATGTTATTGTATTCATCTGCCGTGTAATCTCCTAAATATCAAAATATTTAGAAATTAACAGTTTGGAACTTAAGAGAAGAAAGCAGGTACTTTTTTTCTGTTATTTTTAATTTGGTAATTGAAGAGTCCTACATTGAAGAAGGCATTTTTCTTTATAAAATAACTCAGAAATTTCATGGTTTATTCTGAGAGTTTGGTTTAGTTTCCCTTTGGTATACTCAATCAAAAGCTTGACGAGGATATTTTTATTGAGAATAGTATATGAAAAACACATCCTTCTGTTCCGTAAACTATAAGGCAAGTTTCAAAATAAAATACAAAAAACCTGTTTGGAACTTAAGTTTAAGCAAGTGCTTAAATGCTATGTTATTTTTGTATGAATTAGGTATTAGCAAATATGATCACAAATATTAAAGATTATTACATTTAATTCAAGTGTCAGTGAACTGCACTATCTTACTTCATTATCATAATGACTGCCATGTTTCAGCAATGGCTGAAAATCACACAGTGTTTGCTTGATTTTATACCAAGAGAATATTGTAATTTTTTTCTGGTTAATTTTCAGAAACAATTGAAACCATTTGGCACATGTTTTGAAAATAAATACTTGTATTATACAGTACACTGTAAAACTATACTAACCTAACTAAGAATTAACTTGATAAGCCAAAAATAAGTGGTAGTGGGGACAGTGATTTAAACAACATCCAGAGAAGAGAAACAAACTTGATTATTTTCTTCACTCAGCATAAGAGTTGTGTGTAATTCACATATTTTCTCTGATTTCATACTGTTTTTCATAAGAAGTGATTCATTTCACTCGCTAATTGACCATGAAATTTAATTTTCATTTTTAAAAATCAATTTAATTAAACCTGTAGCAATAAAATGAAATACCTTAAAAGAACCTGTTTATTCATCTTTCATTTTTGCATTCTGAATAAAACTATAGAGTTTTTAATTATTTTTTTTTCCCCTGTTTTTCAGATATAATGAAATCTGTTCTGTGAGGGATGGTGAGGACAGTCAAGGGGGAATGAAACTTAGCAAGTTATGTCTTATTCTGGAGAAAAAAAAAAATCAGTCAGGAAACTAAGGGGTTATAAGGGATAATCCTTAAGAACTTTAACTATAGTTGTAATAAATGGTATATCAAGCAGAGAGATCATGATCTCTGCAAAAAGCTCTCCAGCAATATCTTGAAGCTAAAGGAAAACAAGAGCAACTGATTGGCACTTTGTTACTTGAATGACGGCCCTACTGATGAGGCAGAAAGGCCATTAACGATGATTTTTAGAGCCTCAAATCTGCCAGATATCAAACTTAAAACTGTGAAACTTATAATGCATTTTAAAAAAAAGTGCCCAAACTCAGAAAGCAATGCTTTTCCTAAACAGCCGACTTACACATATTTCTTCCTTTTTATTGCATTCCTGATATACTCTTCATCATAATGTCTTCTTTACTCTCCTACAAACCAAATAATCATCTTCATTTATATGCAATATGAGCCTACTGCCATGACTGACACAATATAAATGTGTTGCATTAAAAATTAAAAATATTATTTTTTACACTCCATCAAGATGAAAAGTGAGCTTTCATTCTCATTTGCAGTTCTGCCACCACACTGTCATCCTTCTTGCCTTGTACCACAGGACCTGATCAGTAACAGCCTGATTCCTACAGACCTTAAATTACCTCAGATGTGCTTTGGGCTTGACTCTGCATGATAGCAAATAAAGAAGAATTTTTAAAGGTGAGCTAACTGGGTTGCTGTGCTTCACTGGGAATCAGCTTCTTTGATCTGATATCAGAACAATAG
Source organism: Aegithalos caudatus (assembly GCA_013389925.1). Classification (NCBI taxonomy): domain Eukaryota; kingdom Metazoa; phylum Chordata; class Aves; order Passeriformes; family Aegithalidae; genus Aegithalos; species Aegithalos caudatus. Next base: position 44,122 of record WEIU01023246.1, read on the forward strand.
AGAAAAAAATATATGGGATGCTTTATCTTTCTGCACAATTCCCCTAAAAATTGAAGACATTATTTGTTTTGGAAGCTAACAAGTCCAAAAATTACTCTTTCCATATCATCTACCAACCTTTTAAAATCAAAAAATAAAATGTCTGAGAGGTGCAGAACTCTTGGATTCTTTCTCCACTTAATTGTTTGATTTATTTCTTTTTCCTTTGCTAAGGCAACACTGAAGTTCACATATCTGTTTGGAGAGAAGGTTAACTTTCAAGCTGGCTGATGTCCTGGCTCTTGTGAGCATTTTTTGTCATTTGAAGGTTAAATTCTTCTCAGAGAGCATTGCTGCAGTTAGTGTTCTCCCTTCCAAAAACTGTAGGAGCTGCTTGACCTTTATAAGTGCAAGTAAATATTCACACTGTTGGAAGAAGCATTGTGGAGTTATCTTCACAATCCCAAGGAGAAGTGCTTTGCCACAGGCAGCTCATGACCAGTGAAGACAAATCGGTGAACGGTCAGATAAAACTGTTTTAATTGGATTCAAAGAGTGTCTTTTACGCAGCTTTAGGTTCTATTCCAAAGTCTACAGACCGACCTCTAGCATTCACTACTCTCCTCCAAATTTCAACAAAATCAATAGAAAAAAAATATTATGTGGGAAGCACTCTAAATGTTTTGACCTCTGGGTCATTCTCTGCAACTACTCTCTGTCAAAATTAGACAGATGTAACAGGAGAATATATGAAATAATTTTCTATTGACCTTATCCTCTACCCAACATAAATTCCAAAGAAGGTTTAATATCAAAATCACTTGATGAAAAATATTGTAGTAACATACAATACTTTGAATTCAGCACTGCACCTCATACATATTTCTGCTTCCCCAATAGAAACACTGGGAGTTTAAAATATATTATCAATAATAAACACCTTCACCTCTAGTAAGACTCTCAAAGAAATAGCAGCTTTTTTGTGAGCTAAGAAGGTACTTGTAAAAGCAGAGAAAAATAAAAGCATGTTGCTGGTGTTATGCATATATTTCCATTAGCATTTACAAATACATATATGCAAGTGAGAGAAGAAACCAAAAAAAAAGATGACCCAAGATGCAGCACATGCAAATGGGTTATTTTTATTTTAAAAATGACTCTATAAACATTTGAGAGCAAAATATACTTTTGAAACACTATTTGTCCCTCTCCTCTAGAGATCAAAGGTTACTAAAAATCCCAAACTTTTGTAGAACCTGTGGCTCCAAAGTAAATGTTTCAGACCATACTTCCTCTCCTCTCAATATTACGTAAATTAAAAGTCTGTTTATAATATAATGGCAGAGAATAAATAACATCTGCAACTTGGCAGAACAATGTAAACTGGGGCTTGTCTGACTCAGACTAACTTTCTGGCTCTGTATACAGCAGAAGAAATGAAAGAGTCAAGCCAATGGAAATTTTGCAACTTAGCTAGTATAATTAATATAGCATTTCATATATTTATTTTTTAAAGTTGTTTATTCAGTCCTGTGGCTCATGACCTGGCTTATGTTTTGAAACATCTGTTACTGCCTGCAACCAAGGCAACCAGCAAATGTTGGATATTTCATAACACTTTAGGAATGTTGAAGTATTATTTGTGGGAACACCCTACAATTCAAAAGGATTTTAACTAAAAACTAGTTAATTTTAGGTCATAGACAGAAGATATATTCACGTATATCAGAAGATATATTCTTTAATTATGCGAGACTTTATCTTCACATATAAAGATGCACTATTTTGTCATATACACAGTTTTAATATGATTGGGTTTTAAAAAAATCTTGCAGTAAATGTATGCATGTCATTTTTAGCTGTCACACCAAATAAAGAATTTCTACAGAAGTTTCCATCCCATACTATCATGTGGACTTTTCCTGTGAAAACCTTAATTCAGAAATTTCTGGTTAAAATAAAAGGTTTTGATTTTGATAATTTAATACATTTGATGCTTTAATTTTTCTTTTTTTTGCTGAAGAAATCTTAATTTTGACTTGCTACTAATTTTTATATACCTGCATTTTCATTGTACTGTATGTGATTTGTATTACAGATTTATTCCCAGTACTTAGTCTTCTTTCAAGAAGATACTTCTTTCATTGCTGACTAACCATGTATAGTGGTCATAAAATTCTTCACTGTTCAGAGCTCTGTCTGTTCACTTTCTTGGGCTAGAATTACGTGCATCATGGGCATTTCAGTTCAGCCTTTTTCTCATATAGGTGCATGGGTATAAAATGGAAAAAGAAGACAACATTGACAGGACAGTGAGCAAGGTCAAATAATTAAACTCAATGTCACTCAGAAAAAAATTACTACATATTACTGCACAATAGCTTTAAATTTTCAATTACATAGAAAGATTCATTTTTCCAAAAGAAATTTCATAGTCATGAAAGTGTATTTCATTATGCAGTTACTGGGGAGGGACTTCAACAAATGGGAATGGGCTTCAACAAATAGTGAAATTCTTGAAAAAACTTTTGTATGGAAAAAATCACGTGTTTTTACTGTAGATCGGACCATACCAACCTAATATCAAGTACTGAGAGTGAAGTAGTTTGAAGATATCTACTTACTATTTGCAGTTAGTGAGTTCAGAGGTTTTGATATAAAAATACAGAATTATATGGAAGGTAGAATATTTCTTTTCAAGTAACTTACTATTTTATACTCATGTTAGTATTTTTGCTGGTTTTTTGAAAAATGTTTGTAACACAGGAGACACAAGTGCTTAAATTATTAGCCATTTTAACTGCTACAGGAAAAAATGGTGATTAAACTATGAAAGAATAAATTATATTTGGTTAACTTATTGAATAAATTATATGTCTGGATTCAAGTACAGGGATCTAAACAGTTTTGTTGCTAATGAGTAATCTGGAAAATGTTATCACTAAGGAGAATAATAGAACTGAACTCTATAACTACAAATTATACTTTTTTTTTCTGTCTGTATTTTTGGCATTTACTTTTAGGAGATAACTATATATAACTCACTTACTAATGGAAAGCCAGAGAAAAATCTTAAGTGCAAACTGCATTTCTGAAGCCAGATTATACGTGCTTATCAGTAATAACATGAATAACCTTAATTTTGAATTTTTCACATTCTAGGTCCTGTTCTATGATGAAATAGAACCATAGAATGGTTTGGGTCAGATGGGATCTTAAAGATCACCCAGCTCCAACCACCACACCACAGCCAGGGCCATCTTCCACTGGATCACATTGCTCAAAGTCCCATTCAACCTGTCCTTGAACACTTCCAGGGATGGAGCACCCTCAACTTATCTGGTCAACGTGTACCAGTGCCTGACCACCTTCACAGCAAAGAATTTCTTCCTAGTATTTAATCTCAGTCTACTATCTTTCAGTTTAAAGACCTTTTCCTTTCTCCTGTTATTACATGCCCTACTTGTAGGTCCTTCACCTTTCTTGTAGTCTCCCATGCATGGCCAGCTGCATGAACCACCACAGCTTGAATACTGACTTCAATAGCAACGATATATAAGATTTATATACAACATAAGTGCAAACATTACAAAAGTTGCCTGCAGAGAGAGATCTCCTGCAGAGACATGGGCAATCACCATCTCTAAGTTCAACAAGGGAAAGAGCTGGATCCTGCACCTGGGAAACTCTGGTTGTGGGTATAGGCTGGGGAGTGAGAGACTGGAGAGCAGCACTGGGGTCCTGGTGGATGGAAAGTTGAATCTGAGCCAGCAGTGCCCTGGCAGCCAGGAGAGCCAACCCTTTCCTGGGGGCCATCAGGCACAACATCACCAGCTGGGCAAGGGAAGGGGATTGTGCTGCTCTGCTCTGCTCTGCTCTGCTCTGGGGCAGCCTCAGTTGTGCACAGTTTTGGTCACCATAATATAAAATAAGCATTAAGCTATTAGAAAGCATCCAAAGGAGTGTGATGAGGTTCATAAAAGATCTGGAGGGGAAGCCTTATGAGGAATGACTGAGATCACTGGTTTGTTCAATCTAGAGGAGACTGAGGGGAGACATCATTCCAGTCTGGAACCTTCTTTTAGGAGAAGGGGCAAGCATTACAACTCACCCCTGGGGCAGGGGAACTGAGCTTCTTGTTAAGAGATCCCCTGGGGAGAATTGAAGTGAAACAACACTGTTCCCACTTGTCTCATGGTCACCCCTGAATACCAGCACAGACCTTTTGCTCTGATAGTCACTGCTGGACCAAGGGCTGTTTATCCACTGGCTCATCAATCTTGAAGCTTGCTGGAGAATGAGGCACACAAACCCAGTGACACATCATTTTGGGTCAGGTACAGACACTTAACCTGCTCCAGCAGCAGTTGGAGGGGCCCTGGGGCACAGTTGTTGCAACTTGCAGTTCTCCTCCAGCCACCAGCACTGACCTCCTCCCTAGCTTCACTGACACCAGTGCCCCCAATAGCTGGTTTTCAGGACACACAACATGCCTGTCCCAGTAACTGGCAGAAGATACTTTGACCTGCTCCAGTAGCTGACATTGAGGCCACCCATTCTCTCCAGTCACAGCCACCATAGGCCAAAGTTCTCTATGCCTCCCTCTGACTCCAGCTGGTGGCACTAAATCCTGTCATATTGCTTCCCCCAGCAGCTGGCACTCTGGGCGTGAAAAATCCAGGACCTAACAAGACCATGTGGAGAGCTATTTTTTGACAATCTTTGTTTGATTTATTTATGCTGAATATAACTTAAATAGCTTTCAATAAAGAATATACCCATATATAGCTTCAGTCTCAATATTTTCCCAGATTTTAAATACAGAGATCTGGTTTATGTTGTTTTCATGCTATTAACCAATACTTCAGCATCTCCTAGAATTAAGGTTGTGAGAGAGATGCTGTGAAATTTCTACAGAGCCAAGACTTGATGTGTAATTCCTTTGTAGCTAAGATGTCAATTTTGCTATGATTCCTGCCAGAAGATCCTTCCATATATTGCACTCAGGAATCCTGAATTGGGCTGAGAGGTCTGTCTGCAAGAGTCAGGGCATGAAGACTGCCAAAATTTAAAAGAAGTGCTAAGATCATTTTGCCATCTCCAAAACTCTACTCCTCCTTGGCTTCTCCCACTCCTTTGAAGAAGATCATAGCTAAAGTGCTGAGCTGCAATAGGAAAATTACATCTCTTGAAACATTTACATCTTTCCGCCCCCTAATTGAAAATTGCCAAACAACAGATTGCAAAGGCAGCTTTGACTACTGTGATTACAAGTTTCATACCATTTGTCTGTTAAGTTCAAGATGGAAAGGTAGCCTGAAAGCTGCCAGTATTTTTTGTTTATTTTTTAAGAGTCATCTGTTTCAAGAAAGATTGAGATAAGGTGGAAAGAACAAAAAACAAAAAATGGGGAAAAAAAGAGTTGTTAGCCAAGAGCAAACAAATTACATATGCATGCTACAGAAATCAGGCACATATCACGAGCCACTCCTTAAATAAATTCATTGCTGCCAGCCTGACGGCATATATGCACTGCAGGGAGTATTGTCAGACTGCTGGTATCTCAGGTCTGGCTATCTCAGCTCTAGACTAGCCATTCAGCTCTGTTTTATGCATTTTAGTTTATCTTAGCTCTAAACTAAGATAAAATGGAGAGATTGCTCATCTGATGTCCATTTTTGCTGTTTCCTCCGCAGTTCTCTCTAACAAAATTTTCAACAAAAATATCAATTAGAGCAACCTTTCTGAATTACATTTTCAGTCCAAAATGTGCTAATGTTGCACATTATGTTTGAAAATATTTTTAGATTTGGATTAAGGAAAGCGACAATGTGGACACTGTAAGTGGAAAAGTGGGAACAAGACATACATCTTTGATAATGTGATAAATTACTCAGGTGACTAAAGGGAAACTGCTTTCAGGTCCACTGCCACTGGTACAATGATCAAGGAGGTCTGGAAGTCTGACTTTCTCTCTGGAAGCTTCCACTTGCAAATCAGCCTTGCAGAATTAGCAACACAAAGTAAATAGAGATAATATTCCTTATATTCTAAGGCTGCCATTTTGACCAGAATGGTTATGCCATATTACTGTTTACATATATTGCGTTTTCAGCCCCTGGATTTGTGGAAGAAAGAGACACCAGTTGCAAACTATAAATTAATGTGTCTTATTACTTTAGTCAGCCATCTCTAAATCTGAGAACAGAACATTATTCTTTTAAGTTAAAATGATAAATGCATTTAAATACATATGAAGTAAGACTAATCTTCTTTTGTTATTCTGCTTTAGTGGCCCTAAGTAGACATTATGGCCAGTAAGTAGCTGACATTAGGAGATTTGTCTGTAGCTGACATTAAGAGATTTGGTCAAAAATTACATTAATGAAACATTCAGATGGATCTGTGCTGAATGACAGATGCAAGTAGGAGTCACATTAAAAAGGACAACTTCTGAGAGTAAAGAGCCTTACTCTGAATTTAAAACAAGGAGAAAGGAACTAAATGGAACTAATAAAGTGAATATTGACAAACATTGCTTAAAAAGATCTGGTTTTCAGTGTACATATTAATCCAGAGCAGAAGTTACTATTAAAACACCTTAATGTTTAGACTGTATTACCTTATGTCAGGAGGATTGCAGAATATTTCCTGAAGACCAGATTAAGCCAAAAGAAATTAGTTCAGCTGTTATAATTTATTATACTAGTCACATATTTGTATTTATATAATAAATAATAACAAAAATATAATAATATAGTAATCATATTCTAAGTAATATATGTTTAGAATTCAAACATAGAAATTAACTCAAAATTCTAGAGAATACAGTATTTTTTATACGCAATAAGTCTGGAGATCTACAATGCTGAAAACTGAAATATCTGATTCCTACTGTAATAATAGGTAAGTTGCTAAATGCATTGATACTTCATGGTTGCAGGATATGTGATTAATTTATTCTGACTACTCCTATACACATTATATAATCTATTTAACATGAAGCATATATTTGAGGGATATATAAGATTAGTAAAATTACAACCCTGATGTACATTTGCATACTAATTTTTCATTAAAAACTCTAAAGGCTGATTATGTCAACTTTATCATATTTCAAAAATCAAAAGTAATAGGATAAGTTTTAGTAAAGGTAATTCTAAAAACTATATTGATAGTCTCATAAGTTCCCAGTTTATTTGTCACACAATTAAGGTAATTTTTAACAGACGTTTTTATTATAATAATTTCTCTCCATGTTTAAGTCAGGAATCTTTCATGGCTCATGCAGTATGTTTCTTATTAACTTATGAAATCTTTTCTACAAGTGCCTCCTTTTGCTAAAGAATATTTTCAACATTTTCAAGGTATACTTTACAACAAAAACTAATAATTTTTTAAAACTTCTTAAATTTCTTTGGTGAAGTTATCTATATATTGCCATTGTTTTCATCACACATTGCCTAATAATATTTTCACTTCAAGAGTAATTTTACTTTTCCCATCTTTAAAGTTCAGAATCTACAGATCTTATAATGCTCTCATGCTGATAATGCACTTCAGTAATTGTGCTGTACAGCAAATATTTCTGTGTGCAAGCTTTAAATAGTTATTCAGATGAATAATGCCACAAATCAGAGGCTCTATTTAAAATGCCAGCATGTTCTTTCCATTAATATTACAGGAATGAGACTGGCATTATTACCAATGCATAACAAATGAGGCTCAATAAGTAACTGCAAGGCATACTGCCCCCATGTACAGCTGTGCTATCATAAGTATATAATTTTATTCACTGCATCATAAGATATATTCTGTAAGAGAAGTGCACTGGTTTTGGCTGAGATAATCTTTTAAATATGATAAACAGGAGCTAAAGGCCACATTATGTTGGCATATCTCCATTGCATAATCAAAGCTCTAAACAAAATACACTAAGCTGAACATTGAAGTAATTTTTAAAGGCTTTAGAAAGAGTCAGACTGTTTTCTGTTCTATCCAATATCCACAAGAATGCTCTGTCCTATAAATAAGCTGTTTCTGTGTTTCACTCACTCCCATACATTGTCTTCTGCCAAGCTTTGTCAATTTAGGATTGTAATATCATCAAAACAGCTCATTGTCTTTATTGCCATCTCATAAGAAAGACAAGGTATATAGTGCTATATTTTGGAGTCTGCTGACCAGTGTTTACACAGTTTCAAGGCTTTTCTGCTTCTCATGTTGCTCTACCAGCTAAATGGCTGGAAGTACACAAGAAGTTGGAAAGGGACACAATGACCCTAACTGAAAAAGGGGGTATCCCATGTCATAGTACATTATGCTCAGCAATAAAAATAGGACAAAGAGGGAGGAAGCGGGGATGTTTGGAGTTGTGGTGTTTGTCTTCCAGTATCTGCTAATCATAATGAAGCCCTGCTCTCCAGGAAAGGGACTAAACATCTGTCTGCTAATGGGAAGTACTGAATCGGTTCCTCTTTTTGCTTTGCCTGTATGTGCAGCTTTTGCTTTTCCTATTAAACTGTCTTTATTTCAACCCATGAGATTTCTCATACTTTTGATTTTCTTTCCCATCCCTTGTGGGGAGAGAGTGAGCAGCTGTGTGTGACTTAGCTGCATACCAGAGTCAATCCACAGAAACTATGAAAGAGAAATTTGAACAAAATATCTCAAAGCTATTACATTAGAACATCTAGAGAAGCATCAGCTTGTCTCTAGCCAAGAAAATTCTTGATTTCCTCTGTGGGTGGTCAGGAAAAGCTACACCATCCTGGCTGTTAGTAAACATAAACAAACGATGTAAGTTGGTTTCAAATCTAGTGTCTTCTGAAGAGTTAAAAATACACTACAAACAAACAAACAAACAAACAAATGAATTTAAAAGGGCTTGTTAGGGGAAATTTGGTCATCAGTATATATTTTATTTCTTGTGAACAGATGACTTCTCAATCAGGATGTTTTTTCCAGTTTTTGCTTGTGAAGATACCTAAGGACTACTCTACTTTTAAGCATCAACCCTTCTTAAATGTCAATATATAACTTAGCTCAATATCCAGTGCTCAAGTCCCCCCAGAGTCCTATCATCTTCTATTTCTGTTTCATCTGCCATTCATTACTGCCATTGTTAGAGCCTCTTTCAAAATCAACTTTTGTCAATCACCCCAAATTTATAGAGACACATGCACAGATGAAAATCTTGTTCTCAATAGGCTGAAATAACTTTTTAATATTCAGAAGAGAAGCAGGCATAGATTGCACCATATTAGCTTATTTTGCAAGGTGGGGAATAAAGGGTATTCATTATTCTGCATTCTCTTGGTGAACATCTAAGTTTGCTTTAAATGATAAAATTTACTTTAGTGCACAGGACCAGCTCACTGTGACAACAGAACAAAAAGAGGCTGCTGCACATGGGCAAGTTTCACTCTTTACCTACATTATCATTTATTGCACTTCAGTTTTGTTTTATTAAGCAAAATAGAACCAAATATGTAATCTACATGATTTTACGAAATGCATAATTTCCTAGTCTTAAAATGATGATTTTCCTTTTTTCCTGAATCTTTCTGAACCTTATTTAGAGGGCTAAAAGTCAGTTGAATGAACTTCACAGTAACACCAATGTGGAGTCCTCCTGTTCTGAGGAGACTGGAATTTGATCTTTGTGTTAACTCCTCCCTTGACCCAAACCCTAAACTCCTCCCCTGCAATGCCCCATAAAGATACCATGACATTGCCTTTGGGTCCCTTTTGTCTTCACCCCCTCTGAGGCCTCGGGAGTAAATAAATGGATTCTCAAACTTAAATAAAGGAAGACCCATCTCGTTCTTTCCCCTGCTGGTGTCAGCAGCTGCACCCTCCCTGGGCATGATGAACTCAGTAGCTACATGATGCCACACACCAATTTGTTACTGTGCATGTATGCTGATAGGAAACAAAAGGTGACAAAATTTGATGCAGTGTTTTATAAGAAACCTTAATCCAAGTACAGAATTTCAGTTAAATAGTTACAAAGTGAGAGGCACAAAAGACCATTTTGTCAAACTCTGGATAAGTAGTGAAGTGGAGGGAGACAAACTGAAAAAGTCAAAAACACCAGAGCTATTGTAGGACTTAAAAATGTATCCCTTGGTTCCCATTATTAAATGCTGCAGAAAGGTCAAGTAGTGCTAAAATTGTAAGTGCCATAACTGGTAATTAGGAAAAAGCCATCAATATCTTTTGCCTGAAAACTTTTCAGAATCTAACTAAACCAAATTAAATCAGTAATGCAAAAATATATTATTAAAACCATCCTAAAATTAATAAACAATAATAAATAAAAACCTCCTTATATTCTCCTACATTATTATAAAATAAATTCTGTTTCTACTGGAGAAACTGGCTGGTCATGGCTTGAATTTGTCCACTGTTTTCTTCATTAAAAAAATGATTGGTGAAGACCAGAGAGTGTTGGTGAATTGGGCTATATCCAGCAGGCAGCTGGTCACAAGTGGAGTTCACCAGGGCTCAGTATTGAGGCCAGACCTGTTTAATATTTTTATCAATGATCTGGTAATATTTTTATCGATAATCTGGATGAGGGATCCAGTGTACACTCAGTCAGTTTGCAGATGACACCAGGTTGGGTGGGTGTGTTGATCTGCTGGAGGATAGGAAGGCTCTGCAGAGGGATCTGGACAGGCTGGATTGAGGGGTGTGAGTTTCAACAAGTCCCAGTGCTGGGTTCTGCCTTTGGATCACAGTAACCCCAGGCATCTCCACAGGCTGTGGGAAGAGCGGCTGGAAAGATGCACAGTGGAAGAGAACCTGGGAGTTCCTGGTCAACAGCAGCTGGACAAAAGCTAGGACTTTGCCCAGGTGGCCAAGAAGGCCCAGTGTCATCGTGTATCAGCAATGGTGTGGGCAGCAGGACCAGGGCAGTGACTGTCCCTCTGTACTCAGCACTGGGAAGGCTGCACTTCAAATCCTGTGTCTAGTTCTGGGCTCCTCACTGGAAGAAAGACACTCAGGTGCTGGAGTGAGTCCAGAGAAGGGCAAAAGAGCTGGGGAAGGGTCTGGAGCACATCTTATGAGGAGCAGCTGCGGGAGCAGAGGGTGTTTAGCCCAGAGGAAATGAGGCTCAAAGACTTTATTGGTCTCTACAATACCTGAAAGGTGATTGTAGGAGGTAGAAGTCAGTCACTTCTCCCATTCTATTTGTGATAGGAAAAGGGAAACAGCTTCAACTTCTTCCAAGGGATGCATATCTTGAATGTTAGGAAAAATGCCTTCACTAAAAGCATTATCAAGCATTGGAACAGGCTGATAGGGGAGTAGTGGAATCAACATTCCTGGAAATGGTCAAAAAATGTATGGATGTGGCATTTAGGAACATAGTTTACTGGTGGACTTGGAAGTGTTAAGTGTTGGACTTGATCTTAGAGACCTATTCAAACCTATGATTCTGAGGTTGTACATGTGGAACAGTATTTTCTTTATTGCTTCCTTCCTTTTTAATGTGTTATGAAAAGAATTATTATGGTTCATCTCAACAAAGGAACTATATCAATGCAAATATGTTATCAAAAGAATTTGAAAGTTTTGCAATTTTCATTTTTAGTTGGTCATTTGGTTGGCTAATTATGGGCTTTTTCAGGAAGTTTCATCTAGAGGATGAGATTAGAAAGATAAATTTTCTCTATGAATTCAAAATAATCAGTTAAAAGGAGTGGTAGCATTTGCATTAAGTACAATAAGTATTAGAATGTCAGTATTTCTGTGAGTCAAATACAATTTTAATCCTTTCTACATAAACTCACCAACATACCTTAAACAATGTTTTTTATTTTTTCACATATGAACTTGCTTTTCCATTAGAACACTCAGTGTGTGGTTAGCTGTTAATATATGAGGAGGCCTCATTTTAGACAGTGTTTCAGGAAAAAGAAACTCAAATCTCATTCTCAAAAATTATTTGGGAATATCCTATTGTAGATAAAGCCAGACTATTTATGGAGCCCATTAGTGGTTGTGCAGTGCTTGAATATCTCAAAGATTCTTGGATATATGTATTAAAATTATATTTGAAAGAATACTGTATACTAAAATATGTGTATGGTTGCCATAAAAATCCCCAAGCCAACTTACTCTTGCTCAATACCTGTCGGTAAGTACTGAAAATCTCTCAAGTTGCTACATTTGCTCATGACCAACTTAACAAGCCATTTCTATACACCACTCTCTTGAAAATTACATGTAAGCAGATTAAATTACTCGCAACATAAAATGATGCACCATAACTTGCAAAGGCCAGTTGAAGTTGGTTCCAAAACATAAACCCATATGTTTGGAATCAAATATATGCTCATATTCTGATTTGATGTCTTCTAACAAGAATTGTTGCACATACCGATAAGAAGTCCTGCAAAACAACAAAATCATCCAGGAAACTTTTTTTGAAACTGTATCACAGATTACATCTTGATGTCATTATAACACTATGTCATGCCCAGTGTATTTTGATTGCAAACATGTTCATATAGCGATAAAATTGTCAGGGAAATTATATTTTGTTGAGGGTCACACTGAAAATGCTTTGGTGTGATAATGTCTCTGTTTCATATTTAGGACATTGAGACAACATAAGTAAAAGTATAAATCTAGTTAACAGCAATATCCAGAAGTCATACAGGAATTCTTCCGATACTTTTTTTGTTACATAGTTTGAATATGATAATATCTGTCTTAAAAATAATGAGAATTTTTTGATTCATGATAGGATTTTATTTATGAATACTTATACTGAACTTCAAACATAAAAAATATTTATTTATTATATATTTATTTTAATACTTATGGAGAATAATTTGTCAAATTCATGGTAGACATTTCAGTGTGATAATTATACTGCAACACATTGAAAAGGAGATATTTATCTGTTTCATGACAAATTAGTTGGAACTTCTGCATGTTTCAGTTAGGTCAACAAAAAGGACTATGTACTTTTATATTGAGAAATAATCATGCTTCTAACAATAAATTAATTTGCAGCTACAAAAAAATCACAGTATCTTCACAAGCAGCTACATTTCAAAACACATCTTGAAATTCATTTGTTACTTCTCCTGGTGCTTTTTTCTGATCAATTTTTTTTTTTTTTTTTTTTTTTTTTTAAAAAAAAAAAAAAAAAAAAAAAAAAAACACGTTGTATCGAAAAGAAAAAAAGCTGTTGTCTAGTTACATAATCTGGCTTTTTATATGCTGTCTGAATTGCACACACACACACACACACACACACATGTATCTGATTAATGTTGTATGAAGCTTTGTTTATAGCTATGGGATCACTGTTCTTATTCATTTTGGATTTTGTTTTGAATAGCATAAATTTCACTTTTTTATTTTAAATGAAAGACCTATTTTTTTTAGAAAGCAAACATAAAAGCCAAAATGTAGATAAATTAAATATTCATGTGAAAAGTATCCTCAGTAGGATGTATTTTTAAGCAAGGTCAAAGCCTTTTTATTTCAGCCTAAGCCCTATAAATATATGTTTAAATTTTTACCACTTACTATTTTCTGGGGCAAGTTTTCATGTCTAGATTCAGTAAGTTACTTCAAGTATTATGCTTTGATTGAGCTCTTACTATACTTAAAGTTAGAAACAGTCTTAAATATTTTGTTGAGCTTTTAGCAAGATAGCTGAGATTTCTCCAACACAGAAAATGCAATAGTAGAAACAGAAGCATAGTATATTGTAATATGATATCATTTTTACTTCATGTCCCAAGAACAATTCAAGTGCAAGACAAAAGATATTTTTAATAGCATTTTTCCAGTTGTCTCAGATTCATCTTCTACTCTTCTATTTTATTTGTAGCAGTAATGGTTACTAAGTGACATCTGCAACAGCCTATTTCTCTACTTTTCATATAACTGGCTTGGGGGTTTGTTTTTCAGGTTTGGGTTTTTTGTTTTTGTTACTGTTGTTTTTGGTTGGTTTGTTTGCAGTTTTTTATTATTACTAGGTCATTTTATTTTCTTATTAATTTTTTGTTCTCCTGAGAAAATACACATTTTGAATCAGTGAATCACTTCAGGGTGAGCTTAGAACAAAATTAATAGTCTCAAATCTTCAAATTTTTTCATGTAACAGTCACAAATTAATTTAGATGTCAGTTGGTACACCTTTTATAACTGATGCAGTTGATACCTCTTATAATGAATACATTTGATCAATAAAAACCAGGAACGTCTGCTTATCAATAGAGCATATCATGGTGGAATTTTTCGACCCCTGACTTTAGTCCTGAACCTAAGGGATATTTCAAAGTGGTGACCATGAAAGCTACCATTTGTAGCAGCAGTGACTATGAAAATTATTATCTCAGCAAAAGTAGTGACTTCATTAGATATTAATTTCCTCCTACCTCATTTCTTCGTGTCCCAGTTGTGACATTTGTCTCTCTTTTGTTTCATGGACAGTGACATTATCTCCCCTGTGTTCCCGAAGAACCACACCCTTTTTTTCCCCAGCAGCTTAAATGATGGTCGTAATTGGGTAATACCCAGACTCGTTCTATTCTAAATCCAATATTAGCTGGCTCTGTTTCACACTTGAAGAAGTAATTACCCATATCAAAAATAAATTTTAAAATCTATAATCATTGTTAAATCTATCTATTAAATATATATACATAAACACAAATCATGCTTTAAGGTCATCCTTTGCATCCGTTTTCATGACTGACACTAGTACAGACACTAGCTTCCTCTTAAAAACAGAGATGTTTCATGGTGACTCCTGTATACAAGATAGGTACCTGAATAATTGGACTACCTAAGGATAAAATAACAACTATCATTATAAATTTGCATTTTGTTGCTCTTTTAGTAACTCAATAAATGGCAGATTTATGTTGAAAAATCAACGTTACCTTATATTTTAGCAGAAGTATTTAGTTTGAAGTATTTGCTACTGAAATGCGGAGGGTTCCTCAAGGAATTCTGAGGAATTTGAAGCAAAGATTAATGAGCATCTTTTTATTTTTAATATAAAAACACTGTTTTTATTTCTGCAGAAAAGACTAAAGGATGCCTTACATGATAATGTAAATTATGACTTACTAAAAATAAAACAGGGTCTGTCAGTAACTGAGCTAATGCTCAGTATTAACAGTGCTAAAAGATTGAAATCAAGACCTTAGTTTTCTGTTATTTTTTACAAGACTGTCACCCTAGGATAAAGACATTAGTTGCTGAGATGCTTCTGACAGAACTCAATCAAAGTCATACCTGTTGTCTGTTAATATTTACTACTATGGAGTAATCTGTTACTTGTCATTTGCAGATTCAAAATCTTTCCTGATGAAGACGGACTTAAAATATTTAGTCATGATTTAGGAAAGGTAGTTTAAAATAGCGTGCACAATGGAGAAAGATTTGTTTTCTCTTCTTTTCTGGGAGCAAGTACTATCTGAATGATATCTGAGGATGACCTTTCAAAACATGCAGCTGTTATCTATCTGAAACATTCATCAAATTAATGTGTTCTCTTTTCCTGTCTCTAAAACATGTATTATCAAGCATTACATCATTGATATGTAATGAAAAAAGGAAACTCTGTCATCGCCGAACATCTGGAACTGCAGTGATGATGCAGAGCAGCTGTTGCCTTTTATATGAAGTGTGATACACAACTACACAGAGTCATTTACTTCAAAATCCTTTACTTACTAAATACTGTGTCAAGACCTGCATTTCCATTTCATCCCATGCACAATGTTCAGAAAAACAGCACACAAAACCCCATACATACTATATAACTAAGGTAAGTTTGGAAAGTATGAAGTCTCATCCCTTTAGGGATTCCCTGAGAGCAGTTTATCTTAATGTTATGAATCACTGAGAAATTTGGTCACAGAATCTTGCATATTCAAAACTGAATTCAATACTGATAAATAATTGTCATGAAATGGATCAAATATATAGGGAATATTATTTATATCATTATCAATGTTTTTTGCTGGTCTTTAAGGCATTGTTTATTTAATTCTGTCCTTTTCTAATTTTCCTTTCCTGTAGCAGAATAGGCTGAAATCTGAAGTGAAAATTTTTGTCTGTATTTTGTATTTTGTATTTCTTCTTTCTTATGCACTGAACTTAAATTAAAATTGAAAATAAAAATCTGTAGACAGAGAGCTTGCCTTACAAAAGCTCCCATTTTTACTTAATCTGGTCATCCTGCCAAATGCCAGTTCTGCATAATTTCTATAATGCCTCTGAATATCAGACAAATAATCACAGTCTAGTCTCATAGAATATGGCCTTATCTAAATAGTTTTCTCTCTCCCTTTTGAACATATCCTTATCAAGCTTCCAGGGAGCTTATTAAAGCTTACAATTTCTCCCACCCTAGACTTGGCCTTTGCATAATAAATCAATGAAATTCAATAGCACTTCATCAGTTTCATCTGCATAGTTCCTGTTCCTGTGAGTTTTGTAAGCATGCTCTGTAAAGCTGTATACTTCCAATGAAATATCAAGCATCTCTACAAATCTACAAAGGAAGATAACAAATGCAAGAAAATGTTTAATTTCATGACGCAAAGAATAGTTTAAATTTCTTGATTGATAAGCTGAATTGCTATGGACATTTCCTCATTTACAAAAGCAATTATGGGTCCCTGAAATCAGCTGTACCTCTTGTAGACAGAGTGATCCAGTCTGACACAGGGTCCTATAGCTGGGCAGAGCAGAACTGCACTGGACCACTCCCCTCCATTACTGCCATCTTTAATGCTTCGTATGAATCCTTCTCACATAATTCCAGACAAAATATAAGAAAAAAGTAATGCCAACTCTCCATACAATCAACTGAAAAAGCCACCAAATCAAAGGAGATAATTCAGTGCTTTAATGGCATAAGTTTCTCCTTGTTCCTATCTTTCGAGGATTATCTCTGGGTTTAGTTGAGTGCTTAATGCTGAGTGAGATGCTGGCCCTGAGGCTTCAGGCATACTGGAGTTGATACTTCAAAAGAGACATTTCCTTAGCTCTTTTTATGACCCAACCCTTTTTCCTGAATCACTGTTTTGAAGTAGAAACATATTGGAGAATTTGAGTATAAACTTCCAAACAGCAATAATAAAGTGGCTCAAATGAGTAGGATTTTAAAAAATAGGTTTTCTTGGAACGATCTTCTGTTCTATTGTCAAATATTAGAGAAGTATTATAACAAGATCTTGCTACAATCTTGCTAAAGTGAAACCTATAAAGGTGCAATAAATGTAAAGATTGTTTTCCAGTGTAGATGGTATCAGTCTTGCAAAACTGTAACCAGAATAACAAAAACTAAGATGTTTTCCACAGGTATGTTAACCAATCAATGCATTTCCTATTAAACCTTGCTTTAACAGTAATAAAAACAGATCAAGTTTCTATAAAGGGATAACCTGGACGATGATTACACTATGAAGTGATTAGCCTCATTTTTCACTCTCCTACAGACTCCTTTTTTGTCTGTATAAGACACTTAAAAATATGACTAATGTAGATCTTAATTTTACAACTCCCTGCCCTTTTTCTGTAAAATTGCATAATGCTGTTTGAAAGCCCTGATAAAGTCACTATAACAGTTTCTTTGATCCCTCCCTGCTATTCCCCCATTTTGAGAGTAATTCTACCTGGACATAATTGTAAATGGAGATTTTCTCCATCTCTATAACAAAGTGATGTAGCAGTACTCTTAATACACTAAAATATTGGTAAAAAGCCAACACATTAGCAGCAATAAATGGATATGGTTACACCAGTGACAAATTATTTTCCAAATTCTGTCAGTATTGTTTTTCAAAAATGCATTCTAAAAAGGATTTGTTTGAAACAATCTAAAATCCAGAATTAAATTCTAAGGTATTTAAATTTTATTATTGTCTAGAATTCTATTAGTATTTCCTTAACCAAAATACAAAATACAAAAAGCAATTCTTTGATAGAGTTGCACAAACCAATAACTTTGCCTTCCATCCCTTCACAAAGGAAAAAAAAGTTGGTCTGGGAATACTTTTATTCCACATTGATTTTTTCAGCCTTCATTTACAACAAAAGGATTCTAAGAGGTGAATTTCCTTCCTTATTAGTATTATTGGAAGCAGGATGCCATGATTATTGTTGCATGCTGTCTTGGATTGAAAATAAGTAGAGATAGGTTTTTGTCATAGCTTTGCATTTTATATTTTGAGTATATCAGTTTAAATTTATATACCTGTGGGACTCCTTGATTTTAATGAGCTTGATGAAGCAATAAAGGGAAATTTCACAAAATGTAAGTTTGCTATGAATCATTCCCAAAGATGGTAAACAAGCAACATTCTTAAATTGATTTTGGACATACCAATATTGGGAATTCCCAGAATTCTTTTTGGTACTTTAATGATATGGGTCATAATAATCTCTCATTATGCCAGAATGGTAAGATTTTTATCTCTGGGATGAAAGAATACAATTGCAGTGTGTGTGTGATAGTTCATATGAACAGCCAGATCACCAAGCCCTTCATCATCCATTTGATGCACAAAGAAACAATGTTCCTGAAAAACCACATTATGTTTTCCATAGATATATACAGTATATTTTTAAATGCCATTACAATGAAATTAAGGAAAATTTGAAGCTGAAGCCAGGAACCCAGCTTCATTTTCATTGCATTTCTGTATCCTGGAAGATTATGCGATTGTAGAAGTACAGTGAGTGTACTGGTTAGTGCTGCACAAGATCCAGTAGGTTTAGCACTTCTTGCTCATCTTGCAATGTAAGATGTACCATAATTCTGTGCAAATTCAATACCAGGTATTTTTTAAATATAGAAATTTCCAGAATTAAAGAGAATTTTAAAAGTTAAGCCAAAGATATTATTTCTCCTTGGCAATGACATTTCCATCTTTATTGAATGGAAACATGTGCTTTTACATGTGCTCCTGGAATTTCAGAAGCTTTCAGGATACCAGCTGTATGCTAATCATAAAGATGAGTACAATACCTCTATTAATAATGTGACAAACAAAGGACTTCATGAACACTAACTCCTGGAGATAGTAACAATAAATCTCCTCTGATAACATCCATGTCTCTGAATCATCCAACTTTCTTTACTACTTTTACGATTAAGATTCATACCCATTTTAATATTATTATTAAATGACTCAATTGTGATTGTAAAGTGTTGTATTGGTGCACACTTAACAACATTGGTTTTAAACTTATTCTAAATGTTTTCTTCTGCTTTTAATCATCTCTTTCTACATGTATGGCAAAGTTTGTAACTAGTATACTTAAGTTTGAAAAAATTAAAAAAACTCACTGGAAACAAGTCCTAGAGAACTACAAAACAATATTTAAGGTAATCATCTGAGATAAAGATATAATAATGGTCTCAATAAGTCCTGTTGGAATTCCCTCCTGCAAATCTTCTGTCAGTTGTGTGAGAAAGTTACTGCCAAGAAATCTGTCATTATAATGGTAAGATTTTGGAGGTATGAGAACTAAAAGTACTCAGACATGATGCTGAGCATGTACACTTATGTAAAAGATGGATTTAATAATGGCTGGCAATGTTGGTATAAACTTTGACTGTCCCCTCACTGGCTGGGCAGGCATATGTGAGCTGAAGCCAGCTCAGGCCCGTTAGTGTCTTCATACTCTTTTAATAAACTCAGGGAGAAGAATCTATACCACCACATTATCTTCTCAGCTATCAATAGATGTTGAAATTTAGGCCATGTTCCAGTCCCCTTTGTGGGGAAATAAAGTCATTTTTTTGCAACAGCTTTGATCAGACATCCAGCATTCTTCCCTTTCACAGGGAATACTTGTCCATCTCCTCTGAGCCTTCTTCCATTAAAGAAGTTTATTCAATGAATCTCATTCTGCCACTAGGGATTTACTCAGTCACAGAGGAGTGGGGCTGTAGTATTTACATGTGCATCTACCAAAAAATAAATCATTTATCACATTTTTAAGCAAATTACTGGGAAATTGTGAAGTCATAGCTTTATATAAAGTGCTGTGGATTCACATTTTTCTGTATCTATGAGAATTAACCAATATAAAATACACAAACATATTACAATATGCTGAAAGGCTTTAAAATAATTCAGTTTTTTTCCCATAAAATCCTTCATCAAATTAATAAGGAAATTAAACAAAACCATTTCAAAGTGTACATTGAGAAACACTTATTTTCAACTGAGTCACTATATTGATGAAGTCGAAAACGGTCAGTTCTACAGGTAACAGAAATAAGTCTTAAATTCATGATAAACCATACCTTACATTTGAATTCTGCTACATTGCACCTTGTGGTGGGAACAGCACACTGTGGAGGTTTAGGAAGTAATATTTTTCTTAATGCATTTAAGGTATGTCTTAGTATGGTTTTCAGAAATTCCTAGAAAAGCAGGTCCAGTTCCTTCTGTAATGTGAAAATACACACATATAGAAAATAATTTAAACATATAAGACAATCTTCTTAGTTTATAACAGCATTCAAAAATACAGTTGTTTTCCTTAAAAACTGTTATGGCATGAATTATGGATAAAAATGTAATTTTATTTTGCTATAAAAAGTGTCAGAGCTTTTGGGAAAATATTAAACTTGACTGATAATTATTAATTTGTCTGGGTCCTTAAGGAATGAAGCAGTGATTACTTTCAGTTATGTGAAAAGCTTTATTAATATTTTACTTAATTAATGCCTTAAGATTGAATGGATTATCTTCCTTAAACTTTGTAGCACTGTAGAACACTAAATCTTTATTCATTCTTTAATATGACACAAAACCTCTTCAGAACACAATTTGTCCAAAGAGCTAATAATTTTGTTTATCTTTTTGACTTGCCATCCCTGAAAATGTAGGACAACATAATCTGCTACTCCCTTTTGTGTACTTAAGGTACACGAATATAATCATTGAGAAGATGAAAGGCTTTTCCCTTTCCTCTGAAAAAAATAAAACTCATATTCGTTTACAAAAATATTGAGACAAATATTTCCCACAACAATCTGAATTTCACTAGACTAACAAAATGAACATGCACTCTAAAAATTCTTCAGTAACAAACTCCTCATTACACAAAATTCCATAGAAACCATGCTGGAAGTATAAATCCTACACTGCCTAATAAATGCCCTAATGATAACATAGTTGTTTCTTCAGCTGCAGCTTTCTGACCACTTAAAAACAGCTGGGATAAAAACCCAACTGTAAGAGTGCATTAATTGTCTGCTGAAAGAGATGCAATTTTTTTTTTTTTTTAATGACAAACCCTTTGTATCAAATAGCTAAGATTCTGTAACCTTGTTTTACACAGAAAAATACTCAGGATTAGAGCAAAAAGTCTGGGAAACAAAGTAGGGGAAATGTTTCTGCTTCCTCATAAGACAACAATGATCAGGCTTGACGGTAGTAGTTCTAGATTCTTATATAGAAGAACTAAAATATCTCAGTGTAATTCTGAAAATAACAGTGTTTTATTGTTTTAAATGGATGAAGTGGACATTCTGAAAGGTTATAATAGAAGTGGGATATTAACTGAAATACCTCTAAGTGGATATAGGAAACTTCCATTGCATAGAGGCTGATCAATGAATATAAGAGCCAGGTATGGCGTTAAAGAAGCAGAAATAAAGCAGCAACAAGAAGGACAGATGATGATTCTACTGTTCCAAAAATAACAATATTTCTTGCTGAACTATTAGTTTTAGGGGTTAGCACCAAGAGGAAGAAGTGAAACCCTCAGCAACTGCTTGTGGCAGCTCAGCACTGGTAGCCAGACACCTTGTTCCAAGGCACAGAGCTGGCCTGGTTTGAAGCTTGTACACAGGCAGGAAAGACACAAGCTGTTAACACAAGGGGCCGTGTTGTGGAAGTGTCACAGTATTCAGTGGCTGGATCAGCCACTCTAGTCACTTTTCTTAAAAATCAACCGAGCCCCTGAAAATAAGAAAATGCAACCCAGATGCAGAAAAATAATTTTTATGGTTCTATGCAGAAGTACCAAAAAGACAGGCTTTTCTCACAGATTTTTTGAGCAGTCAAAAGCCCTTATATATTAGGTTAATATTGGTTGAGTAACTCATACTTAGTTTTTCAGATGGCTTTCAATTATTATTGGGAACTCTGTGCAGCATTACCTGACTGAGAATGAACCTTTCCTGAACCAATAATAATTTGTAAACTAGAGAACATTCAACTGAGTGGAGGGATGAGATACAAATTTTTTCTCACCACCCAAAAGACCAAGAAAGATGTTCTTCACTTCCTAGCTTCAGATACATTTCTGTAACTGCTGTAAATGAAAATGTGAATTTTGCTGATTATTGTCTTCCTAGTGAAAAATGAAAAAGAATTTGTGATTCACCAATTGGACTTTTAGGGCAATTATATAAGCCTGTAAAAGTATCTCTTCTTATTTCTTTCTAAACTACTTGAATGATGTCTAATCACCCTCAGAATAAAAAAAAATCTATTTATTTCAGTGTTTAACCTAGAAAATGTAACTTAACAGTAATTTCTTTCTATGATGATGGTAGAAAGAAGAGAAATAGACTTTATGCAATAAACAGTAGCAAATGAACTTATACTTTGTAATTAAAGTTTACCCTTTGTAACTTGGAAGGGTAAAAAGGCAAATCATTATGGGACAGTAAAAATATACTCTGAAAATATTAGTCACAAAGTGCAGTATAAAAGCATTCATTCAAGGAGATGAGAAAGAAACTGTCATCATTAAAATGTCACAAAATTTGCAGAGGCCAGTATTTCTTTGTGTTAGAGGCTATGAACATAATGATTATGCAGTTATAATGCTGGGATAGCTGCATAAAATATTTTTATTTCGCATGACTGTTTTCAGTCTCTCTGTGCTGATTTCAACTTGTCTTCCAAAAGAGAAGTCATTCTCAGTCATTTTGAGGGCAACCAAGTGAATCAAAAGGTCAATCTAATTAAAAAGGAAAGAACTTCAGACTACAGGGAAAAGGGTCCAGTAAATGCCAAAAGAGTTTGTATTAGAGAAGTGCTAAGTAAATAGTCCAAACAATGAAAAAATCCACACTGGTGTCAAAAATATACAAACAAAAGAAATACAAGTGACCTTTTCCTGCATTATAAGTAAATAGTCTTGTCTACTAGCAAAGAAATATTGTTTATTAAAGATAAGGAATACAGCTTTCAATTAGGGCATTTTATTACCATTTTCTCAGAGACTCAGATTATGTTCTATTTTAATAAGCACTTTGAAGAATGGGGGAATTAAAATGAAACCTGTTTTGTAGTTGTTGTTCTCCCAAAAGACATACTTAATGAGTTTAATATCAGCGTGAGTCATCCATCACTCCAAAAGCATCAAATAAAAGACACAATTTTAGTGTATAACTGTGACTCAGTTAAACTCACAAAGCAAGAGATTCAAACCTCTGTGGCCTTTGTAACTTCTGTAGTCAAACCAGAATTTACTAATGAAAATCAAACTTTCCATTCTTTTGAGTCTGGCTTGTGGACTGGAAAGAAGTAAGCAGAGAACTTCAGGCTGGGTTTTCCAAAATAGTTAATAAATCATAACCTAGAAAAGCATACCAGAGAAGCAACTCACAAACTCATCATAAAAGTAATCATTAGCTGCTTCCCATTCCAGAGAACCTTTGTTCTTCAGCATGATGCCATCCTTCAGCCATTTCAGTTTCCAGCACAACATTGGTTAGGAAACTCTGCTTCCACCTTTCAGTGTAAGATTTTTGTAAAGTATGAGTATACTGGAGTCTACCTTCTGCGATAGAAGCATGCACATAAAGCACAAACTTTTAATGCAGACAGTGCAATATACTGTGGCTGGAGTGCTCTTCTTTGGCTTTCTGTTGTCTTTTCCCAAAGTCATAGTGCATTAACAAGTTGCACATGGCCTAAGTGGACACTGTGGTTGATTGTGTACCAGACATGCTTTGCAAATTAGCTGTGTCTTTCTCAAGATGCAGTAGAAACCATTAGTCACAACCTTCTACAAATTATTCTGAATAATAATCGTATGAAAATACTATTAAGAGATTTACTAGCCAATGCCTCAGTGTTTTCAAAACAAATTCTTATTTTTAAAAAATTGAACTTGCACTCATATGCTAAACATGAAAAAAAAAAAGACGTTCGTTTTTAAGGAATTTCAGAACCAATTCATCTTGGAGTTTAAAAGCAAACCTTTAGCATGTTTCTTTTCATACCAATAACAAATTCTCTCTGTGTATGTGCAAATGAAGGTATCTATACTGAAAAATGTTAGCAGAAAAAAATTTGGGCACTGCAGTTAAGGCTTCATTGAGAATTGCGCTGACACTATTCACACCTGAATCTAACTTTCCTTCTTTTTTTTTTTTTCCATTTGAAACTTAGAAGGAAGCTAACAAAAATAACTGTTATTGAGACAGGAGATAAGATTTTGAATCCAGGGAAAATAAGGTCTCCTGGACAAAAAATTATGCCATCTTTCCTTTGGTAGTATTTGCAATAGAAGGTTTTGGACTGATTTTGCCACATCATGGTTTAATGGTTCCTTTTTTAATTTCAGAAGAATGTATTATTGTATTCAGAAGAACATACTGAATGTATTAAAGCAACTTTAATAAATTATATCTTTTTTAATATTTGAATACATAAATGACAATTTGTTCTATACTATATATTAACATAACGTATTTTGTAATGCTTAAAACAGTTGTTTTTTTTCTTTGTGGAAAACATTAATACAAAGATCTAAGTGCTTTTGGAAAATCAGTAGTCAGTGGCTATCAGTAGTCAGTGGATACCATGTGACATCTGCTGTTACCTCCTATAACTTGTAGTACATACGTAAAAGAAAGGAACCTCAAGGAAAGAGGTTCCTTTCTGTTACATAGAAACATTTCTCCATTTCATTTCTGCATCGAGAGCTGTTAGGTGTGTGCAGAACTGTTTTTGGAAACCAGGACTTACACTGCAAGCTGCAGCTAAACAAAGCAGACACTGAAATTTACTTTCAAGAAGATTTGAGATGCTGTACACGTAGATTCTTTTCTGCAGTTGCCAGCTCTCTTAGGATAAAACTCATCTCCCTGCAATATAATGAAGAATTCAGAAACTTCAGGTTTCTCATAACAATAAGACTGCTCCTTAATGTTGCTATACTACATCTGCTATGCCTTCTTTCTGCATCAGTGGAGAGACCCTTAAATCTAATCTAAGGAGGTACCCAATCAGTTACTTTGAATTCTGTATTGCATATGTGTATATACTACTGTAGATTTCCAACACTTCAAAGTATTTGTGCAATCTATTGCTAAAACACTTGGCAAGTTATCAGACAATAAGCTGAATACCAATGATGTTGATCTGATTCTTTCTTCTTCTTGGGTGCAGAAGGTTTTAATACTTTTCTTCAGAATTTCAGAGTACCAGAAACATACACTAATTGACCTTTACGTTCAGTAAGATTTAAAAGAACATTTTATTAATCTGCTGGAATATTAAAGCAAAATGAATAAGTAATGATGAAACCATGCTTATTTGATGAGTTATGTTTTTTTACAGTCTGGCTTAGAGGAAATAAAAGTATAGGCTTTGTGCAGAAAATGTCACAAGCTGTAATTGAAATCTAATTTTGTATGTCCTTATTCACTGCAGTACAATCTCTAAATTTTGTGACTGAAAAATCTGAATTACATTTTGATGGTAACCATATAAAAACATAGTTCATATATGTCCAGAGAAGTTTGACAGTAGTAAAGCTCTTGAGATACAGCTCTATGCAAGAGTGCCATACTGTTCAGAGGTACCCAAGCTGTTTCCAAACAGAATACTTCTGGAACTGGAAACTATAGACTTGTGGGATCATACCTCAGTATTAAATATGCTGGGATGCTATACATGTTAGCTGCTGGAGAAGCACTGCAGCAATACAAGATGCTGCACCCAAGTCCAAAGGAGTACTACTTTATGGGCTTTACTGTATTCAGTCAGAGATATAACTCAAGACATGGTTACTGTTTGTCAGCTTCCCTATTCTCCCAGACTTTGCTGATTCCTGAAACATTGTTCCAACTTTCTTATCCCTGTTTCTTTTCCAAAAATGTGTGTACACTGGAGGCAGACTTCATGACTTTCTTCACATTCCTGTGGCAAGGGTCATCTCAGGAGCAGGGAGAGAATAAGGAACAATATAGTATTAGGCAGAACAATGAACATGATTTATACAGAAAAGCCCATAGTTGTTTGTTTGCAGAACTACAATAAATTATTTTACTGTCTTCATTGCAAACCAATTCAGTAATGATTAGTATTATTTGAGTATTGCTAAAACAGCACCACAAAGTAAACTGATTATCAATGCATGCTATTTTTTTGTTCTTCAGGACAAACATTCAACATATTTTTCAGTATTTCTCTGATTTCATACAGGAAAAAAACAAATGAATAAGGATGCTTTCTGCTGAAAGCGTCTCACTAATTTCACAAAAGGTTGTCCCACTTTCACCCCAAGCTGGTTCAGCCACTGTGCCCTAGTTCTATGTCTTTTCATGACACCAGCTAGTGCTGAAATCCAGCCATCCTCCTCATGCTCTGTCCTTTACCCAAAGCTCTTAATTCCCCTGTAGGGAGTAAGGGATGGACAGAATCTGCCAGCAAGGTGAAGGTAGTTTCTCTTCCTCTTGTGACCTCAGAGTAGTTCAGAGAAAATCTACTGCAGAGCACAGAAAGAAATGTTTGTTTGTATGTGATATAGCTGGCTGACTCCAGTGGAATAAGAGTTCAAGCTACGCATGGAAGTCATAGTTCAGGTACCAAACTGCAATATGATGCGACTCAAATATTTACTTGAAAAATAAATGTTCTGCTTTGCAAAAGTTTTATGAAGATTCTATGTATATATTTAAATTCTTGTGACAGTACTTAATTTCTTTTATATTAAGAAATTATATTTTTCTTAATGTCTAAATCAAATGTTTCAATCTTCAAATTGAGCTGATTTTGTTTGTCCTTAGTGGATATAGTGAAAAACCTCCTGTTTTTATCTTTTTTAATAGGAAAAATCTAACTATCTGGAACCAATAAATATTGACTTGTGTTTTGTCATATGCTCTACAGTTCCTTAAAGCATTAATTGCAACAGAAGAACAACAGAAAAAAATAAAATCAGCAACAGGTAAATAAATCAAACCATACAAATTTGAAAATTCATATTAAGTCCCCTGCATGCCTTTTTATTTGGAGCTTTGTGGGTTTTGTTGTGTGTTTTTTGGTGGGTTTTTTTGGTTTTTTTGGGTTGTTTTTTTTTTTTTTTTTTTGGGTTTTTTTTTTTTTTTTTGGGTTTTTTTTTTTTTTTTTGGGTTTTTTTTTTTTTTTTTGGTTGGTTGTGGTTTTTTTTGTTTGTTGTTGTTTTTTCCCTGAAAAGAAAATTATTTTAGTTCCTTGAATATTTATTCATCAGTCATATTCTTTTATTATCACCAATAGTGTTTGTAATTATATCATTTAACCCACAGGCCTCAACTAAAATGATATTCTATGCCTTACAAATTATAATCCTTCTAATGTATTTCCCAATGCATTTTGACTATTGTGATTGTAAACTGTGTTGCTTTCCAGTTTGACAATGTTTTTATGATCCCGGATCTCCCAGAATCTTCCTTTCATCTCTGTTTGTTACCTCCTTTTTCACTTATACATAGAATCACTGAATCATAGAATGACTTGTGTTGGGAGAAACCTTAAAGACCATCTCATTCCAACCACAACCACCACAGGAAGGGACACCATCCAGTGGACTGTGGTGGTGCAGTTAAAAGTTTTGTTTTTAATTATGTTTTCTGTATGCAAAATGGTTTGTTCCTTGTACCCCTGTTTTCTACCTGGTTGGTTTACCCCACTTATGTCAATCTATGTACCCCCCACCTCCTAGTCCTGTCAATCCAGGTTTGGCCTCTCCCTAACTTCTAGAAGGCTCTAGGGAAGGCGTTGAGGGATTGGCTAGGACTTGGGAAATCCCCCCCATCCTCCCTAGGATTGGTCTGCAGCTTGATGGCAGCAGGGCCCCTCCTGGAATCATTCCTATTGGTTGAATGTCGTCCCCACCCCTGTGATCCTCCCCTCCTTAAAAGGTTGAGCACAGCAGTGATCCTTGCTCTGCCTGAGCAGGATCGGTGGAATAAACAGCCATGTGGCTCACTCAGTCAAAGTCCATCCTTTCTCTCGTTGCCTTAGCTGTGTCTCCTTGTGCCCTGGGAAGCAGGACTCACTGCACAGGCAGTGGTGCCCATCGCCTGCCTGCTGTACCTGTGGCCACGAGGTCGGAGCTGGCCGTGGGTGGACTTCGCACAGCTACAGTGGACCAGGTTGTTCAGGGCTCCATCCAACCTGACCTTGAACACTTCCAAGGATAGGCTACCCAAGGATGGGCAACATGGTCCACTGTCTCATCACTCTCACAGTAAAAATTCCTGTCTAAGATTTAATCTACATCTTTCCTACTAAAGTTTGAAACCACTCCCCCTGATCCTATCACTATTTCCCCTTGTAAAAAGTTCCCCTCCCTTTTTTTTTTTTAAGCTCCCTTTAGGCACTGGAAGGTTCTGTAAGGCCTCCTCAAATCCTTCTCTATGGAAGGCTGAACAACCCCAACTCTCTCAGCCTGTCTTTGTAGGAGAGATGCTCCAGCCCTCTCTCATATTCATGGCCCTCCTTTTGACCCATTCGAGAAGGTCCACATCTTTCTTGTGAAAGAATTGGTTTAAGTCATAAATATAGTATAAATGAAATCTAGAACTAATCACTAAAAGATTTTTGACAAATCTTAAATACGAAATAAAGTGGGGAAAATAAGGCAATACATTCAATTTTTTTTCTGTACCTGAAAGGGCAACAGTCTTTCTGGGTAAACAGAAGTCATAAGTGCCATATATGTTTAATACAGTAGGGCTTTAGAGCTACTTCCACTTAAAATTCCTATAAGACTCACTATATAAATAGCAGGTAATAAATGAGATTTCCAAAGGCTATATTCACATGCTGAGAAATGTTAAAAACCATAGTTGTTATTTACATTTTTTTGTTGTAACACCTAATTTGTGATTACTGCTTGCCTGAAGACTCTAAAAGCATTAGGCTTTTTTCACACTGGAACAGTTAATCTGGGAAGTGCTCCACATATCATATTGCTAAAGTATATATAGTATATAAAAATACTTTTACATGTAGAATAGAATATTTTCAGTTAGAAGGCACCTACAATAGACTAATACAAATATAGTCCAATTACCTTACCAACTCAGGGCTGACAAAAAGTCAAAGCATATTTTTAAGAGATTGTCAAAATACCTCTTAAAAACTGAAAGGTTTGAGGCCTTAACCACCTCTCCAGGAAGCCTGCTTGACCACATTCTCAACAGAGATTTTTTTTTTTTTTTTTATGTCATCTGAACCTTCTCTGAATGCAGCTTTGAACCATTCCCAGGAATGGTGTTGGAGGTTGCGTATTGTTTCCTTTGTGTTAGTTGAATGTTTTCCATTAGGTTTCTAGGAAGCTAATTGCTGGGTACTTAAGCAAAACCAAAGGGTGGCCAAGCACGAGTTTTGGAGCTGATATTTTCTGATAATGGGCCATTAACACTCACCAATGATATGAGACATTACATCATCCCATTGGGAGATGCTCCATCCAGCTGGGAGGGACCCAAGCATCCCTACCTAGATAAAAAGGGGAGACAGGAACACCAGGACATCTTGTTTTTCCACTGGATTCCCAGAGGAGGACTGAACCTATCTTGCCACCACTGGACTTTCTACAGGACCATCTCTACTCCACAGAACTGCATCTGTTACTCCAGAAGAATTCATCTGGACTGCTTCTAACACCCTGACCAACAGGGTGTCAGGTCACATCCCTGACTCTGTCAGGGTTTTCTGTTTTTTTTTTCATTTGTTTTATTTGCATGTTTATTTTATTTTCTATACTACTACATTTGTATTTTTTTAATATTCCTATTAAAGGACTGTTATTCCTCTTCTCAAAACTTTGCCTGAAAGCCCCTAATTGCAAAATTATAACAATTTGAGGGAGGGGTTTACATTCTCTATTCAAAGGGAACTTCCAGCTTTTGCTGGCAGGTGCCTGTCCTTTCAAAAACAGGACAAATGGTAAACTCCAGGAAGAAAAATGAACGTCAGCTTTGCTTGAGTTCTAGATCTAAGAAATCTCAAATCTACTCCATACCCGTTTATTCTATCCACTTATTATCCTAAAAATATTTATTGATAATTTTTTTTCTGTTTGGATTTTATTCCCTCTCCAGAGATAGAGTCTGAGGCAAATAACTGCAGATATTAAATGGATGAAGTTCAGGCAAAATAATTTTCATCCCTTTGAAAGCTGGTAATGAATGTGAAATCTTAAATGAGGAGGATTTGGAAAATGTGCTTAAAACATATATAAATTCCTGCCTTAGAGGAAAAAAGCTATTTTTCTCAAAAGATTTTTCTGAGATGGGAAAATCTGAGAACATCTCTTATTTCTTAATTGTGTCTGCTATGCAGTACCTTAGAAAAGCTGATGCAGTTGTATAACAGTAATGACATTTTATATATTATGACAGTGTGAATAACCAGCAGGCTGGTCAGCAAAATATTGTAGAACTAATTTTGCTTTTAGACGATTACATAAGCTATAAAATTTCTTTTTAAAAAGCATAATTTTATCCATGTCTGTTCTCTGCTGTGAAACAGTATATTCTATACATTGATTCTACATTGCTCAAGCCTCATCTGATGAAATGAGACAACATAAGATGCTCGCTGAAGGGCACCAATGACTGCATTTTTTACTTCCACAAAATGTAGTTACTGCAGATACTTATACAACATTGGTACAAATTTTTATGTGCAGACACTGACTCACAGAAATACATTTTATATCAAACCATTTATTAAAACCATCAATTCTGAAAGATTTTGTCTCAGGTTATTTTACAGATTCACACACCATTACATTATTTTGTATATGTATAGTGGTCTCCCATAAACCATTCTGAAATGGTAACAGACCATCTAAACAGCTTAACTCGTCTCATTTTTAGATTTTAAAAAAAAAAAAAGATTAAAACATTTGGAACAAGGCAATTTTCCTTTAATGTGAAAACAGAGGAACCAAAGCAGATTTCATTGAAAAATGTGAAGGTAACACCTTTTGATCTCTCTGGGCAGCATTCCAGTGAAATCATAAAATTAGTTTCTTGCTACTTCCAAAAGGTTGTGGAAGAGACTAAGGGAATAAGCTTTCCTGACCAAACTCACAGGACTATAGTTGTCCAATATTACTGCAGATTTGTTCATGAAACTTAGCATTCAGTACATTCAGTAAATCCCTGTTCCCTGAAATGAACCAATTAATTAAATGAAACTTTATAACATAGAACTTTTTAGTCTATTATATAGAATTTGTAATGGCACAATTTCTTTCAGAACTCATATGTTTATTAATTGTATGATCAGTTGTATGATCTAAATTGTATGATCTGGGGTAGACTAAGAAGATATAGTCTCTTGAATTTGTACTAGCTTTAAATCCATAAAATTTAGGCAACTTATGGCATTTTGTTTTCCTGTCTTCATGTAAGACTTTCCGCAACAGAAGTAACAATTGGAGATTTGTTTTAAATGTTGAAAATGTTTTAATAGAGATTTTTTCTTCTACAGAAGAAAGTGAGCCCAGAAACAAATGGTTTTGCAGTAAAATTATCTTTGATTTTTTTGTTTTATTGATAAATTCTTTGGTTGTATAACTCTTGGCATCTTTTTCTGTTATGAATAACCCTACAATCATTTCTGTCCTTTTTAATTATCCACTCTGGCTTAAAACATAATCAGCATTAAACCAGCTGTGCAACCTTGAAAGAACACCATTTCAGTAATACATTGATAAAAACAGAGCAAGCAAGCTATTAATTTTAATAGAAGCCCTCCCTTCTGGCTATAGCCTGGACACCATTTCAGAGCTGTATCCATTTATCGTGAAGTACCATCCCTGGTGCACTCATTATAGGAATAGATTCCATTCACTCTGTGACACTGTGACTAGCTAGATGATTATCCTGGGCCAGTAAGGTCACCTTTGAGGTGAGTGTTCCCTGTTAATACAGTGAAACAACTTGTGGAAACACTCATCAGTAGCAGAAGGAAATGTATGTGGTAAATAATGAAGCAGCTTATATCGTGTCAAATATTTTGTCAAGAAAAATCTGCACAGAGACTCCAGGTATTTAATGCTGCAAGAGTTTTAATCAGTCCATCCTGTCTATCAGTCCCTCTATTATGAGTTCTGGTCAGACGCTTCAACTGCTAAAAAAGTCAGAAATTAAGAACTGCATATGTCTCCTGATCACCTAAGCTGCCAGTATATAAAAGAGAAGCCTTATTAAATATCTGGATTTAGACTTGAATTCTTCTATGACACTTCAAAAATCTATAAGTGGTGTTATTTAGCAGGCTAAATCTAGTGAAGTTGCATTAAGAATAAGCAATTTTTTTTTTTTTTTTTTTAATATAGCACTTTCCTGTTTGTTGGACACAAATACAGATCATTCAGGTGGAAGCTTTACTAATCTCAAGTTCATGTTCCTTACCAGAGTGACTTACCAAATATGTGCATAAAGAACTGATGTCAGAGGCACCTGTACAATCATAATTTCCCTTACTACCACCTACAATCATTACATTGGTGCTACAAGCAGTATGCACTATGAATTCTCTGAACTTAGTAACCTGCCAGGCCTGTTATACTTCACCCAAGAGTTTATCCAGTCATAACTATGACACTTTACTCTTCACCCTGGTGAGCAGTAAACTTAGAGAAAGTAGCATCGATAGGTTTACAGAATCTGAACTTGATTTGCTTTGTATCGTGGAAGTGCTGTAATGCTCTTATTTAGGGCAAAACACCTTTAATTCTGAATATTCTACAGCCGTAATAAAGCATGCATGTACTCACTCACTATTACTGTTATGTAAATTTATATGATGTATAGGTCAATGCAGCCATAAAGTGCATTAACTTCTATATATAAGTATATGTTCATTTGTATAGAATCAAGCATATAAAAATTAGACCAGATGCCAGAAATATTAAAGAATTTAATGTAAAAATAATATCACAGCTACTTATAAACCTTCAGATAAATCTTTCTCAGTGAGATGATTTTAAGCAATCTAGGTAGTTTAGGTACATATTTTTTGCTGATTTTATTACAAGCTCTGGTTAAATCCCATTGCATATTTTGAAGATAACCTTGAAAATAATGCTTCTGTTACCATCAAAACATAAATGGAGAAAGTAGAAACTTTAAGATAAGAGATTCTGTGAAGTGTCTTATGCAGGGACCAAGAGTTGAGTCCTTTTTTTGAAGTGTCCCACACAGGGCCACAAGTTTGACCAGGTGATCCTCTTGGGTTCCTTCCAACTCAGCAGATTCTAGGATTCTTAGAAGGGGAAGGGGCATGTTGCTCTCTTTTCAGGAATGGTTAGATCAGAAAGAACTGACTCTGAATAAGAGCCCTGAACAGGCTGAGAGCCTGTGGATAAAAATCAAGGACAGGAGCAAGAAGAGATGCTTTGTGTTTGGTGACAGTCACAGCCTGCCTGATCAGGGGCAGGGTGTTTTCAACTACAAGAGTCATGGTGCTCACAGGCTTTCATCCCAGTGGGGGATTGCAACCACCTGGATAGCTGCTGGAAAAGCAACACAGCAGAATGTAGGCAATTCAGGAGACTCCTGGAGTGCATTTGAACTCCTGGTCCAGGTATTGGAGAAACTATCCCAGAGAAGAAGGTTGTGCTTATCAGTGTGAATGAGTTCATTAGAAAGATCAGAGACAGCCTTGGCTGTATCAACCATATCATGGTTGAGTCTGTGATCTGGAAGAACCTTGGCTGGACAAGGAACAAAGTCAGGACCCTGAAATTTGGAAGAGCAAATCCTAGCTGTTGAAGGAGATGGTGAATGGAATCTCCTATGAAACTGGCCTTATAGACAGAGGAGCTGATCACAATTGGCAGCTCTTTAAGGCCACTTTTCTTAGAGTAAGAGCTCTCCATCCTCATGGGTAGGAAATCGAGCATGACTTAGAAAGGATCTGCTCCTCAAATGGAACAGTAAGAAAGAAATACTGTCAATGGAAGCAAGGACAGGTGACCTGGAGAGAGTACGGGAAGGTAGTCTGGATATGCAATGATGGGATAAGGAAAGACAAGGCACAGATGGAATGGATCTTGGCAAAGGACATGAAGAATAATAAGGAGGAATTCTGTAAGTATATAGGTCAGAAAAGAAAGGTCAGGAATAAGAAAGGTCATTGATAAACGAGAAGGGTGAACTGGTGGTAACAGACATGGAGAAGGCTGAAGTATTTAATGAATTATTTGCCTCAGACCTTAGGCTTCCATGAAGTTTGATCTCATCTGTTAACAGATTTCTGTAAAAAGTGAAAATTCAGCCTACTACACATCGATTATTAAAAAGAAGAAATAATCCATTAAGTGTTGATTCAGTTCCTGTGCCTACTGCTAAAGTAAGCAAAAAGTTAAAAGGGCCTCCAGGAAGAGTCATTATCACATCTCCCTCTGTTTCCTGTGAGCTTTCTCATGTAAATCCACTGACAGTTGCCCCACTCTGAAGTGTTTTTTTCAGTGAGGGTCTGCTGGCATTATTCCTGGAAAAAGAAAACAATGCAAGTCTCAAAGGGGCTGGTCCCTGGACAGGTCACCCTTTAGTGGCTCAAATTGTTTAACAGCTTGGACTTAATATTTCTCAGCTGGACTCTGAAATTCTAGTCCAATAAATGCTTGCACACTGCTGTTTTTACTTCCCCAACCTCTTCAGGGTATCTCTGGCTAATTTCATGTCTAGAGGGAGTGAGAATACTTGTAGAAGTTTGACCTGTGCTGTGGGGGTAAATGCTTATACCTCTGAGAGCATCTGTTAAGTATTGTTCTCCCTTCCAGATAAGCACCAATTGAGCCTTGTGTGTTTCTGCCTTGGAATAATAAAATATATATATTTTACATCTAGGGTTGCTTCTATCTGAGTTCCAGTTACCAGTTCCAGAAAATTTAGCACAGCAGTGGTTAAAGGTGCAGCATTATCATCCAATTGCCTGCAATAAACTGGCCAGATAAGAAAATTAGAAAGGGAATGTGAAACCACCAACAATGTCCAAGTACACAGTGCTTGTATTGTGGCTGTTAGGTTTGGGATGTTGGGTGCTGCAGCTGTTAGTGGAGCCAAATCATCTGTAACTTCAGAAAATCCATTTTCTGCTGCGGCAAAAATTCAGCATTGTGATACAGCAGCAATTCTTTATTTAGGGACTGTGAGTGCTGCTCAGAGCAAGTACCCTGCAGCCTCTGGATTTCTTTTAGGGTTAAGATTAGCAGACATTTGCCTCTCACCCAGGAACCATAATTAACCTTGTCAGTTGGGCAGATAATACTTGTCCCACTTAGTCCAGTGATTATAACTCTTTGCAGTCTGGGTAGGACACACAGCTCCCCAGCATCCCACTGCATTAGTACTGACTGAATATCAATCTCACCCAATTTATGGCCAATCTTTGATATCTTGGTAGCTGCATATGGGACTGTTTTAATAGCAGTTTGCTGACCTAGACAATCATTTGTGGTTTTAGTTTTAATTAAAAGATCATAATGTTACTTCCTCATTATCTGATGTCAATGCAAACTTCCTCATTTACAGATAATGCAAATGCTACATCTTGCTCTATATCAGAACAACAGATCTGCTCACCTTCTCCAAAATCTTGCACTGGATAAAAAAAAAATCTGAGTTATCAGATTGTGTTTCTGAAAATATTACAGAAGTGTTTCATATCCTGCAATTCTTCCTGTAAGATTCTTTCTCTCATGCACATCCCAAAGCTCTGCCTGGAGCATTCCAAGGCAATCACATTGCCTACAGCCTTTTCTCCTTTGCCTCATTTAAATGGTAGTATAATTCTTTCACCAAATCTTGTAAAGTTAGTATTTTTTATCTGACATTTCTAAGTAATTAATCTCTCTTTTTGTGCTGCTTTAAGGGCAGCAGCTAAAAAGCAGCTAAAAAGCAGCCTCTTCCAACTAGATCACAAACTAGTTGCATATTCCTCCCTTCTATGTTTATCTCAAATTCCCATTGTGTTAGCTTATCTTATGTCACCTTCCTTCTGAGTCCTTGACAGGGTATTCAGACAGGAAACTGTATTCCTAAAGTCCTTACAACACTACAGCAGGTTGCCCAAAGATGTGGGTGGGTCATGCTTGGAAGTGTTGAAATAGAGTTTGGATGGAGCCCTGAAGAATGAGACCTACTGGGTCATGTCCCTGCCTGTGATGGGTGGGGTTAGGACCAGATGAACTCAAGGTTTCTCCCAACCCAAGTCATTCAATGACTAAATTAGACAGGAATAAAAAATTTTGGTTTGTCATGTTTGTTAAAATCTACTCACAAGCACCCATTTCTCATGGAAGAGCAGGGAAAAGCTTTACTGGTTTTATAAATTTTTGTGATTTTAGACATATTGCAATTCTATTTATTTACAGACTAACTAAAAAAGATTTCCTCCTGCAAAGGTAACTAAGAAAATTCTGACCCTTATAACTCTCCTGTAAATTCCTGCATTAACAAGCAATACCTTTTCACCCTGAAATTCTTGGGTACCTTGAATTCTGGCTGTAGCAGAGAAGATAAGAAAAAAACACAATACTCTGATAAAAGGTGACAGGGCTCTATAAAGTAAGTGGTTTTGAATACATTAAGGACTTTGATGCTGTAACTGTTCTCTGAATCAAACCATGGTCAAAATACAACAATGAATACTGTTTTATAAAACCCACAAATATTAAATAGATACTTTCCCCATGAATTTGGTACAACTGCCTTTTCCTGCCTATTTCCCTACTTCATAAAGAATATTACTCTCCCCAGGGCTGTGTAATTGACCTTATAGATGGCTTAAATTCAATTCTGATCCTTAAAGCACTTTGGAATAGCTCATTTTCAAATCACGGGATGTACTGTCGGTCTCAGCTAGGCTGACATGGAAATGCAGGGATTTCTTATGACTAGTTTTGATGTGATCTGTTTATGAGCTGTAATGAAATGGCTGCTAAGATAAACAGTGTCCTCAGGCTGAATACTGTAAGCAACTAAAGCAGCTGTCTTCCTAGCCTAACACCAGTACATATTTCCTGATGATCTCTACCTCATAATGTTCCTATTATCAGAGTAGATTGATACATTACAAGAAAAGTGACAACAGAATAAATAAAATTCATTGTTCTTGGCACATTTTTGATGTTCTCTATAGTACCTCTTTATTTTTCTGAGATATCTCGATCCAGTGAATTTTACAGATTGACTGGTATGTTTCTTTTGCACCTGTAGTCAGAGTTGGAGTGCATATGGATCCCATCCTTCACATTTTTGTGCTAGACGTGTCCCCAAAATATTTTTTATAAAAGAGCAATTGAACAATTGCTCTTTTATATCGGTTTGAACAGATTCAAATTTTTTTCTCTACCCCTGAGTGAGACAAGTAGATTTTATCCCATTTTATAAAAATTGCTAATGGGATGTTGCAAGGGAGAATAAAAAGAACAGCTGAGAAAGGAAACAAGCCCAAAACTCCTCAGCTGTTTTTCAGTACATGCTACCTGCCATCATCCCAACCAATACCCATTGACTGATTGGTGTTACTAGAGCTTTATGTTATGTGCTGTGGGTCAGCCTCTGGACAACACTAAAGTGCTGTAATTCCAGAGATTTCTCTTCAGCTCCAACAGTAACTCAAGACTAGCCCTTATTATCACTAAAAAGTACATCTTTTTGAGTGCTGGAGGCACTTTGCTGTTTGCCTGACTTATGTCCAAATTTTGCTGATGGCTACAACAGCATTACTTTGTCATGTCTCATTGCCAGGAAAGTAATAGGCTGTATCAACTTAGCAACACTTTAACAGTACACACTAGCAATTTTGCATTTCTTAATTATGTTCTAAAATTTAATAAACCACAACCACAAATTTAGAGATAACTTAAAATCTACAGGTTACTGGGGGATTTTTAAGCCTAATGGAAACATATAATTCAAAGTTGTCCTCACTCTTACATATTTTTTTCTCATAGTTTTATTTTCAAGAGAGAGAATATGAAGTAGAGAAAGAAATCATTCTAGTGAAAAATGTTGTTGCCTTAATTAGGCATCTCCTCTCACAGCAAAGTTCACAATACTTTCTGTGGTTACAATAAATACTATTGCTTACTTATTTCTGTCCAGTCATTATGTCTTTTCTGTAAACTGCATTTAAGTTGCTGAAAAAGATTTATTCTACAGCTTGCCATAGAATGGATTTTGCATGTAAATGCCTGAACAGTAGCACTTGCAGAAATATAACAGCCTCATGTCAAAGCATAGTAATGTGATACATCTACATTATATAACATAGTTTAAATTCAAATTTTGTTTGGGTTCTTCTTAGGTACATTTAATTATTCCATATTTTTTCTCAGCTATTGAAGTGCCTGCCTTGGGTTTGTGTCTTGAAAATAAACTTAAAACTAAATAAATTGGAAAACTGCAGGATACTATTAAAAATGAATGTTTCAAAAATGGGAAATCTTGATTAAAGATAAAATAGTTGG
>WEIU01023247.1:0-18245 GCA_013389925.1 Aegithalos caudatus
AATCTTCAGAGTT
Source organism: Aegithalos caudatus (assembly GCA_013389925.1). Classification (NCBI taxonomy): domain Eukaryota; kingdom Metazoa; phylum Chordata; class Aves; order Passeriformes; family Aegithalidae; genus Aegithalos; species Aegithalos caudatus. Next base: position 14 of record WEIU01023247.1, read on the forward strand.
GACTATTAACAAAAAAAAAAGCTGGGAGAATAAAAATTCTTACGAGAACATCGTAATGAAAATTCTATTTTATGGTGGCATCAATCAAGTGCTGTCAAGCAGATAGGATCATTGACTTCTCATAAACACAGTTACATTTTAAGAACATAAGAATGGTCACATATGTTAAGCCAAAGGTCATTATAACCCATTATAATTCTCAGGGTGATCAGTTTTGGCTTCCAACAATTTGTGATTTAAGGATTTCTTATGTCTGCTGGCCCCTGTTCATAATAACTTTCAACAGAGCTTTATTCCATGTATTTACCAAGTTCTTTTTTAAATTTATTTGTACTTTATGAGCCTCTATGGCCTATGCATCAGTAAATTTGGGTTTAATATATGTTTGGGAAAAGTAACTTTGCTTGTTTGCGTTTAAACTTGTCTGATAATTTGACTGCGTATCTCATAGTTCTTGGATTACATAAAATAATGAATATTGTTTGACTCATTTATATTTAATAAATATGAATACCGTATCTTCTTCATTTCTTCTCTGTCAAGTTTTCCATTCTAAATAAGATTAACTTCTACACAAATTGATTGTTACTGATCATTCTTGTCTGGATGTTCTCTATTCTGTTGTAACTAAGGTGACCAGACATAGGAACAGTATGTCACTCATCAGAACATCTGATTTTGAATGGCATTCACAGTTTGCACCACATTATGTACATACTTGATGATAACTTTTTTCTTATTCCGAAATGTTCTGTCTGTCTCTTCTGCTATTTCTGAGCACTGAGCTGACAGTTTTGAAAAACATCCATGTTAACATCAGTGTTTTTCTTGAATAACTTTAGATGGTGTACTGCCAAATACTGTACATGTAGAGTTAATGCTGGTGAGAAAACCTGCCCTTAATCTGAATTTCTTCCATTTCGTATCGTAATAATTCAGCAGCATGACGTTTTTCTGCAATTCTTAATTATGATGTTACATCTGATTATCTCAGTAAATTTTATACACACTGTTCAGTTCATTTTGTAATAATTTTTCATATGTTAAGTGTCAGAGATTCCTTTCTGACTCCCTCTGTAGGTTCCTTTTGTTCCCTTCATTGTGAAAATCAGTCATTTGCTTCCACCCATTTCCCCCTGTGTTTTAGTTATTAATGAAATCACAACAGAATTTTTATTTTAAGACCCTCTGGTACAAGACTTTGTTGGAAGCTTTTTGGGATCCTAATGCATTTTACTGATGATGATCTGGGTCTGCTAAAANTTACTTATGATGATCTGGGTCTGCTAAAATGTTTTTGTTTTTTTCTTAGATAAAAACTTGCCATTATTTAAAGTTCAGTGACATGTCCATGACTTATTTTTCAGTAGTGTCAGCTTTGTGTTGTCGTTACTGTTCTATTTCAACCTGTTTGCCCATTCACAATCAGATGTTCTGATGAGCAGCACATTGTTCTTCTTCAGACCCTTTGGATTCTTTTACATTTGCTGTCTTCAATCTGTTTATGGATAGATTGCAATAATAAAAAAAATTGNGCTTTATTATTTTTTTTTACATGTCTCTTAATGATCCTTTAAGAAACCTCTTCAGACCTCTCTCTTGGGGTAAATTTGCTTGTCTTTCAGCCATACAGAAAGGGTCTGGAAGGCTTCCTGCTTCTGGAAGCTTTGGTGAAGATGTTTAGTTAGTATGCTTTTGATAACTTCATTTTGAAACTATTGCCCATGCTTCATCAAGGATTTACTTTCAAATTGCTAGAGCTTATACTGTTTCCTGTTTACATTTTTTTCTGATGTGGCTCCATGCTCTTTGGAGGGTAATGCTTAATGTCAGACTTCTCTGTGCTATGTAGCCATGTTGATTTTTTTTTCTTAATATTGTTCTTTTTTGATAGACTATAGAAAGGATGCCCCCTATGTCATTCTATCTAGTTACTTCAATTATTTTTTTAAATGTTACATTTTTTGTTCCTCTTTTAAGTGAAAATGTTACTATAATGGATTTTGAGAAAAGAATGTCGTTTTTACAGAGAAATACTGATTTTGGGTATGTTCACTATAATAAAGCGGATCTTCAATTAGTTGTACTTGCAGCTTGATATTGCATGTTTCTCAGAAGTGATAAAGATCACCTTCCTTCTTTTTCAGCCACTAAATGTGTCCAAAAGGTCATTTATGAAATCTAAAAACTTGTAGTATAGCTGCCACTTCCCACTGGGATTTCCACCTGGTGAGAATGGGATGATTGTTTCTGTGTCTTCAACAGCAGTGTCTGTTTTCCTTTAGCGTGCTGCTGTCAGTAAGAGGCAGTCAGCTGTTAGTGCACAGCTGTAATACTGATTTCTACAGAGCTGGGTCTTTTTGTGTGTGGCTTTAAATCAGTGTGACGGCACTTAATGTTCTTCATATGTTTGACCAAGTCATTTCACAACAGTCAGAGGTTTGATATGTTGCATTTCAAGGTTAGGTGCTTTTTCAGGCAATCACTGAAGAGTAACTTCATCTGTATATGATGCTTCTCTTATAAAAATCTCTGGAGAGAGCTTTAATGAAAATATATCCTGAGGAGAAAATAAAATTGAGCACTGACTAGAAATTACTACAACAAATACTTAACATTTGAAGCAGACCTTAGCAATATAGGATGTGTTGGTAAATATAATTAATGCTATAAAATTAAGATCAAGGACTTGTAAACTCTCATCTGCTTTTTTATTATTTTTAGGATTTTTCTCCAGTCTGGGAGAGGAGCATTGATAATGTCCACATAACCATCTTTATGTTTTCTATGTAGAATTTACTCAATTCAAGGCTGAGTGCATTATATCTATTTTAATAATTCTTTTTCTTTAAAAGCACTCTGTATTTTGCTGGCTGCATTTACCCTTTGTAGCTGGGTTTCTGTTGGACACATCTACTGATAATTGCTAAAGGATAGTTCATCAGTTTGACTTCATCTTTTTAGGCCTGCAATCATCTATCAAATGGGTATCACTATTACAATGAAAAGAATGCTTGTCCAACAGGCTGAAGTAAAATACCAACCTATAATTTCAGTTCTGCCTCTTATCTTTTTAAATCAGGGAAAAAATTTAAATTGTGCTAACTGGTACACCATTTAAGTGATCTGTTTTTTTTTTTCTCCTGATCATATTCTAATTGACACAGTATTGGTAAAGACAGTCTAAACACTTTCTAGAGTAAAAGTTTCTGGCTAAACGACCCTACTTAATTTTTTAAAGGAACATTCTTAGCTGATTTGATCTGTATAGACAGCTGAATGGTGATTGTAACTATTTTAAAAACAACAATTTAAAACAAACAAACCCCACTTCTACCAGTAGTTTTCAAACCCATTTTTATTGCTCCAGATGGAAAAGTATCTCTGATAACAGATGCTTCCCAGAAACTGAAATCTAGTCTTTGGTAATAATTGTTCTTAGAAAAGCTCCATTGGAACAGTGTCTCAAGTGTCTTTCCAGCATCTACACTTTTTAGAATAATTAGGAGGCATTTTAAAAACAAGTAACAAAAATAATCTTATGATCTTAAGAACCTGAGAAGTTAAGCGAGTTTTGACAGCTGACTTCATTGGCATTTCTCCCAACAAGTCTTTATGGAGTAGAGACTCAGGCCCTTCATAAGAACTGACTTGCACATCATCATCTTGAAGTCAAAAGCTATAGAGTGAGGAGCCATGGAATCATGCACCAATTTTCAGTTCCTCTTTAGGCATTTTTCAGAATGTGTGTTAGTTTTAACTGTACTGAAAACCATTGTGGCTTTTTCCAGATAAAGGAGAATGATTGTAGGATGTTTATGAGAAAGGAGTAGATTATTCTAATGGGTAAGGGATTGTATTGAACTTTCAATAGCAATTTTTTTTTTTTTTCAAAACTCAGCCCAACAGTCATCAGTGGAGCAATTTAATTATGTTGGTCAATCAAGGAAGCTAAGATTATCAAAATTCTTCTGTTAATTAAATCAGGGTAGTAATTCTGTTAGCTGTGTTTATTAATATGCTGCCTTTGAAACTGATTATTACATTTCTCTTCATGTTTATTTACTTTTCCAGCTTTAATTCTCAGCATCTTCCTTGTTTTTTCCCTACATGTGTATCCTGTTCAATGACTTGATTCCTTGGTGTCCAAAACACTGTCTAAGGGGCTTGGTACAGTGTCTCCTATTGTTAGTCTGCAACTGCCTTTCTGCGTGTTCTGAGACATACTCTACAGCAATTTCACTAATCAAAATTCTATTGGCAATTCAAACCTTCTTTCTTTTGTAACCTCTTGTTACTCGTTCATTTTAGGCTTAAATTTTCTGGAATCATTTGTAGAAATCCTTTTTTGTTTTCTTCTGACAAGTTTTGCCATCCTTCCTGTCTCGTATAGGAGATCTGATGAACGTATCACCTGCATTTAAAGGGATATCTGAATGCAGAAAAATATTAATACTTTTCTGAAAATGTTTCCCTTTCAGACCTTTATTTTCTTTTAAATGTGCTTTAGATTGCAACAGGAGTGCACAAATTCCTGCAGAAAAGTTAAACAATAACATCTATTTATAGCTAAAGTTTCTCTCTTTTGTGAAAAATAATTACTTTATTATGTTCTAGAAAATTCATTACTATCTTGACCTGTTACTTATGGTTTTAATACTTAAGAAATACATAAGAAAATACAAGTTTATTTTTTGCATCTTAGGTTATAACCTACTCCAACAGTGGTTTCTTGTGGTGACATGAGCCATATTATCTTGAAGACTTGTTTTTTCTTTGCCCTTCAAGAAAAGGAAATCTTTCAGTAAAACTATTAAGAAATTACTTGTGCAGTACCTCAGTGGTATTGAGTCAAGCCTTCGGTTTAACAAGATTAAGGAAGTTACTCACAGTGTGAATAAGAGTATCTACATTTATTCTTCTTAGGCTGAAATGATCTGTGTATTGCTAGTCCTTGGGAGTTCAAGGCCAGAAGTGATACCTAGTGTGTTCTGGAAGAAATTATCTCAGTTTGAATGTCATGCATTTCTTCTAACTGATGTGGGAAAACAAGTGTCTTCTGAGATTTACTGTGTAAATCATTCAGCATGAGACACTGTGCTGCCTAAATTAATCCTCAAGTTGATTCTGGTATGATTCCTTACATAAATCAGCACAGGATGGCTTATGGATCTTGTCTGTTATATTGTTTAATAATGGGATACTTGTTGTTTACTTGAGGGGATAAAGTATGACCACCAAAAGCAAGATTGAGAATCCATTAATTCCTCCTGTAGCTGTTGTACTCTGGGTTTTGGTTTGTTTTTTTTTTTTTTTTCTTAATCCCTCCAGTTTTAGAGCAATTGCTTCAAGGCTTCAGCAAAATGGGCCTCTCCCACTGTCCTGGAAAGTGGCCTAAGAGTTCAAGCCTAGCAGGTTTGGCTTGGCCGAGGCTCCAGGTCTCCTGTGTCTAGGCAAGGGTGCTATAAGATGGTGCAAGGCAATGGGAAGAAAGAAATCTTCACCTACTGGTGCCTGTCTCTGAATAGATAAGCCTTCCAAACCCTGACTCAATAAGGCACTTATTCAGGCATACATGTTAATCTGTACTTAACTTTTTTTCTGTTGGCTAGCTCCCAGATTTTTTTTACGCAGCACAGAGAAGTACTGAAATCCTGGGTACTGACAATGTTTAATCTGCGTAGTACTGGCAAGAAAACCCTTTGCAGGCTTTGCAAATTCTCATCTAGAGGCTTCAAATAGCATTTTTCAGCTTTTGAAATGTCTAAATATAGATCAGAAAGTGGCTATTTTGTCTTTCGTGCTTCTACATCTTTACTGTATTTCGCATGTTTGATTTACTTATCTATCTATGTACCAAAACCAATTCTCCAACTTATTTTAATTTCTTCCCTCTCAAGTGGCGAGTAAGAAAAGAAGCTATGATGGGTCTTGCCCAGCTGTACAAGAAGTATTGTCTTCATGCTGAGGCTGGAAAAGATGCTGCAGAGAAAGTGAGCTGGATAAAGGATAAACTTTTGCACATATATTATCAAAATAGCATTGATGACAAGTGAGTCAATCTGTTTTCATAATTTTAATTGTACAGTGATAAGAGATCCTCTAAAAATATGTACTTATCCTGTGAAAGCTGTTATATTCTGTATTTGTGGGTCGATGTATGAGGTATTTAATTAATCATTAAGACGTGTATGCACATATTCAGGATTGTTGTATTTTCTGTTCATGGATTCATTTTTACATACTGATAGAACTAGATCTATGATGATAGCAGATTTTCATTAACTAACTACTGTGTAAAAAAAAAAAAAATTGTCAAATTTGGCATTTACTATTTTGGCCAGTTCTTGTTTGCATTACTGCTTTCCAGAGGCCAGGCTGTTAAAATCCATCCTCTGTGAGTGTTACGTGTGTCCACACCACAGTACATGCACAGATCTCTCCTTTTGGTATGGACCTTTAGGTAGACCAAAAGCTGAAGAAGCATCAGGGTTGCTTTCACATATGATTCATCTCTGTTCAGTCACTCAGTCCCTTTGATTTTTGAGATACCATTTTGGTGTTGAAAAAAGTATTTTGGCCAAGGTTTTGGAAGATTATGAATAGTCTTTCAGAAAGAGAGAAGATTCAAGGTCACACAAAGGCAGAATTTCAGCCTAGATTTTTAGTATGGTAGGCTCAGAATATTCTTTACAGTGTTTCTTAGTGCCTTGCTTATGCAGCCTGCTATTTCAGTATGTTTTGTTATCTTGGTGACTGGTCTGACAGGGCCAATAGCCTCCTTCAGTCCCCAGTTATGATGGTAAATTTTTAACCACTGCAGTGGTGAAGGCTCTTGCTTTGTTCATCTGGTTGATCATAAGTGGGCCATAGTTACATATTTGATTAGTTGGCACCTTTTTTGAAAATCAGGAAATCTTCATATAGTTTATAGAAAGCTAACTCAGCATATACATAAAAATATGCTTCAGTTTGCATTGAGAGGTTTATTATTTTTCTACCATGACTACATCTCATTTTCAGTACACAGGTTTGATAGTGGACAGAGAATGAATCAGAGATGTATAGTGAATGGGGCAGATGTTTTCTGTATTTCTGCTCACAGCAAATGCAGAACGCTGATGGAAATGAGGCAATGAATTTTAAGGGAAGAGTGTGTCATCAAAGCTGAGTTTCTTTCTCTGACATGAGTTCAGAAAGTCTGATTACACTATTGAAACTAGCTTTTTCTTGAGGAGGCATGGATTGTATCCTGTTTTTCTGGGTGTCCACACACAAAGATTGGTGGCTTGATTTTTAATGTTCCTCTAGGTCAGTTTGATACTCTGAATTTTAATTCAAATTCTACTAGTCTTCAAAGGCTGATAATGTAGTTCTTGGTCTGTGACACCATTGGGTTGGTTTCCTGATCTTAATGGAGGGATGTGTTGCAGTGCTGTTATCAGGATGTTAAAGATTTAGCACCTGAAGAGCTGTAGAAATGCTATGATCTTTTCAGACAGTCTGTATAATCCTTTAAATACATAAGTAAGCATGGGCCAAAATTAGCCAGCTCTGGCCTGTTTTCCTTCAGCAATGCAGCAAAGAGGATAAAAAATAGCAGTGGACAGCTCTAAACCTTGGAGTATTTTCCAGAGGTGCATAGGATAACACTAGTTCTTTCAGAAGATAATAGTGCAGTATCACACAGAGTTCAGGTATGAAGTGGAATAGAACAGAATTTTTCCCACACATTGATAACTTGGTCACTTGATAATGTTTTTGTTGTTGCTTGACTGTTGATATACATGTCTACTCAAGACTGAAAACTTGCCCCTAAGAGCTGCCTCTCATGTTCTCTGAGCCTGTTTTACAACAAATATACAGGGAATGGAATGAAATAACCACATCTGAAACGGTGCCTGGTTATCAACTGTTGTTATGCTAGCCAGTCACTTCCCTGACAGGAGAGAAGTGCATCTTGCAGTTCTTCCCACTTTGTAAATCTTGACCCTAACCAGCAGGGACCGGGGAAGGGATGATGCAGTCTCTCCATTTGTATGGACAGCTTTTTAGAGCATGTATCTATAGAGACATGGACTAGAGCAGTGTTGATGATTTGGTAAGAGCTCTGATGCCTCCAATCACTAGTGTGTTAAACAGATGGAGTCCCTTGACATCTGAAGATCTGTTCCCCAAACTATTTAGTTTGTGGAGTCATCAGTAGGAAAGTGAACATTTAAAGAGACAAAGCCATGTTTTCTTTAATACTAATAGGCTGTCTTGAGATAGTTGTATCCATGTGCATGGTCATCCTTTTGTTCCTCTGTCTTGCCACCACATCTTTTGGAATTTTCTTTCAACAAAAATAAGCTGTGTGAGCAGAAATAAGGTGTGTTTGATCTGTGCTGCTGTGGTCTCTGTACAAGGCACTTACAGAGTTCTTGCTAGAAGTAGTGCAGTGGCACATAGTGAAAAATACAGAAAACACACACAGTGTATATCAATAAATATCAAATTGTATAGCTGAGCATCATGCACAGCTTTCATCAGTATGAATTAAATTAACATTTGAATGTTCTTTCATTGGGGGGCTATAATTAGATGAACTACTTTTATTTTGTAGTTCAAAGTTGGTATTTAATGTAAAACTTCAAATGTGTATTTTAAAAAGATAGATAATTGGAGATTTTTTTGCTGGTTTGGTTTGTTCTCAGTTTCCCTTTTGTGTATGTTTTGGTGTTCCTTCATTTTCACCTTTTTAGTGCTGATTTGTAGCTTGTGTGTTAGAACGAGTAGATTCTCAGATACTACAATTCAATTTTAACCATTCCCTCAAGGATACTTCAGATTTTTACTTTCCCTCCCCTTTGAGTTACATTCTTGTATTCTTTCTCCTTTATTTGAGCTTTCTACTGTCTTGTGTTCCTTCCTTCTATATATTAGAATAAACAAGAGATCCTCAGATCCTAAAGACAAGGAGAATTTGGATGGTGACAGTTTACTCCTCTTAGAGGTGAAAATGAAAGCTCTGGAGGAGCAGTTTTTGCTACTTTCTATCAGTAGTGGAAGGAATCTTTACGGCTGAGAAAAATGCCATTACTTTTTTGTCTTCTTTGTTGAAAAATCCGGTTTTAATGACTTCCACTATTGCTTGTTTTTTCAGCTTGTCTGAAAAGTATCACTATTGTTTGACATGTACAGTAGTGATTTCTCTTTTTTTTCTTCTTTTCCTGCAGATTACTGGTAGAGAAAATCTTTGCTCAGTATCTAGTTCCACACAATCTGGAAACAGAAGAGCGAATGAAGTGCTTGTACTATTTGTATGCTAGCTTGGATCCAAATGCTGTCAAGTAAGTATAGTTTGTATTCAACAAATACTTGCTTTCTTAGGCTTTTCTAACATTTCTGTTATCTTACTTGTAATATATAATGCAAATACAAATAATGGATGCTTGGCATTATTTGCAAGTAGCATAGTATTTGAAAACATTTCCCTTTTATATACAAACCCAACATGTCCATTAGACTGAAAGATCCCATGGTATTTGAGAAGAGCAGGTTTATCCATTCATTTTCATCAAATAAAAACAATACAGACTTAAAAGTGCACAAGTGATGACTTCTAGGTTTGCTCTGTATTAAGGACCATGATGAGAAGGTATCTAACTGAATTCTCTTTGATGGTGGCCTGTTTTTGATTTGAGTGGTTGTAAGAAATACTTTGGGTGTCCTCCACATGTTAAATTGTTCCTAGAAGAACAAGAGAGATGACGTTCTGTAAAAACAGAAAATCAGTACCACCTTGTTTTCAGCTGTTGTTTTTAATATTTGGACAGTTTTGATTGTTCCTAGCAGGTGTTGCACTTCTAAGATAAATAAACAACCTTGTTTATTAAAACATCCAGTATGTTCTTGTCATGAAGAAGCTATTTTTTTCTGGTTTCCCATTTTTGCAGAGCACTGAATGAGATGTGGAAGTGCCAGAACATGCTAAGGAGTCATGTACGAGAATTGCTGGATTTGCATAAGCAGCCCACTGTACGGTTTTGAAAATACTTTATCCAGTAGATCTAAGGGACTAACTTACTGGGGAGTTTTAATACTGTGTTATTTGTTCAGTGTAACTTTATTATTCATTGATTTCTGTATATAGACAGCATTCCATTCTCACAAAGTAAAGTTGCTTTCTGTAATTCTTGAAGATGTATGACCACCTCCTGTTGATCATTCTTTCTTAGTACTGCTCAAGAACTTTGGAACAAGTTTTAAAAGTTTCAAAGGTTTTTGTTTGCTTTTGACAGACCTTTCTTCTTTCTCACTTAGTAAGAGATTTTGAAAATGGAATATGTTATAACATAAAGCAGAGATTTCTTTGTTGTTAGAAAAAACAAGTTTTTAAGTATTTGCACTGGAATTTTACTAGTAGAAGTTTTAAATAGAAGGGCATTGCTTTGAGGTTTTGGTGAGAGAGTGGGCTTGTGGGAATTTTCTGTTTTGGGGGATATTGGGGTCCTTCTGATTTTTACCTGTTATGTGAATTAATGAATTTTTGCAGTTCTTTGATGTTACAAGAAGCTACTACACTTTCTCTGTAGTAGCTGCTAATGATAGTTGCACTATTCTAGTATCTATTCTTAAAACAAAAGCATAAAACTTAAGATCCAGGAGTAGACAGTAGAGCTGAAGAAGAACTAACAGATCAGCTTAAAGGTATATTTCATAAAGGAGATATTGCTGATTTGTTTGTTTTTGCTGTTGTCCTCAGTCAGAAGCAAACAGTGCTGCTATGTTTGGAAAGCTGATGACCATAGCAAGTAAGTGTTAATAACTTTCTGTAAACATTCTGTAAACTACTACAGCATTCCTGGAAACTGTATTTCTATGAATCTTGGCCTGCTGAAGTTGCAAATTGATCCCATGTTAAACTGTTTTTAATCATACAGAAAACCTTCCAGATCCTGGAAAAGCACAAGATTTTGTGAAGAAATTCAACCAGGTTTTGGGTGATGATGAGAAACTTCGGTCCCAGCTTGAACTGTTAATTAGTCCTACATGTTCTTGTAAACAGGCAGATGTCTGTGTGGTAAGGAAATGGAAAAGCAAATTTCTGTACCATAAGTATTTGTGCTTAAAACAGCTACCTGGAATTAACAGTTGCCTTCGATACCTAAACAGGGTTTTTACAGGTTTCCAATTTTCAAAAAATGTCTTTTCTATTAACTTGTAGAGATTAGGTAAAAGATAATTACGATCATCATCTTAAGAAAACATTAGCTTTATTCCTTCCTGGGATTCTAAGCATCAAGCATAATGTCTAAAGGACCAATTTATTTTTTCAAAATACTTTATTTCAAGTGCTTGTTTTGTGCTAGGGCTCCCAAACTGTCTTCTCACACTGATTCAGCTTTTAAGTACCTGCAAGTCATCTATTACCATCTGCATATTAATTTATTTTTCATCCTAGAATAGTATTTTGAGGTCACTCTCTTTTTTCTCATGTTATTAACACCTTAATATTAAATTGTACTCTTCCAGATTCTGCCAGCCACCACAGATTTATTTTTTTTATGCTCTAAAGCAAAGTAAGCAATTTCATTGACAGAAATTACAAAGATCACAAAGACCACTTACAAAAAGACAGAGACTTCTTGGGTTTTGTCTAATGGCCTCAGGAATTTTGCAGGGAAGGGAGCAGGACAATTTCTTCCTTGTTATGAAATCTCACACACTAGAGGGTTACCCACAATTTTCTGGATTACGCCTGACAACAGACATACACATTCTGTGCACTGCACTTCACTCTTTCTTAAATCTATTTTGAATCTGGGCTGCAATTCTTAAGAACCCCTGAAGAACTCTTAACTAGAAACCTATTTCAATATCTGCTTTGAATATAACATGATAAAGAGAGGTGTGGAGATAACCCCCTCAAAATACATTTCACTGATTATATTGACAATCTCTGTGGTAAAAAAGAAGTGACTGTATTTAGCTTACTCAACTAAAGTGTAATTCTTGTTTGTATCTAACATTCTTGTAGAGGGAGATAGCCCGGAAACTTGCAAATCCTAAGCAGCCGACAAATCCTTTTCTGGAAATGGTCAAATTTCTTTTGGAAAGAATTGCCCCTGTACATATTGACTCAGAAGCCATTAGGTAAGTTTGAAAGATCATGAACAATTGACTCGTGAATGATTAAAAAGATGATAGAAATGGCAAAAGAAAAAATAATTTCTCGGTCTTTAAATTGGTCTGTCCTAGCACTAAGTGTGTGGGTGAGTTTTAAATCAAAATTATGTAGATGTATTCACTCCCAGCAACCTAGAGGATGCAACTTCTTTTGATGCTGCTTTGCGGTGCTGTCTGCAAAATGATTTTTAAAATGTAGCAGTTCATGGTAAAAGTTCTATTTTTGGGGCTTCAGGTGAAAACTGTGAACATAATTTTCACATAGTTAACTGCAGCACAGTCTTCCATATAGCATCTGAATTAATTAGCCTTTGTGGGATTGTGCAAGAGAATGTTTTGATTTCTTTTGAGACTTGTCTGGCAACCTAATTACATTCTGAAACTTGAGCAAGTATGTGTTGATCTAATGCCACCAGCATGGTGGGGGGTTTTTTGAATGGATTTTTTTCCCCCTAAAGAATTCATTTTGCATAAAGTGAAGTTAGAAGGAAAAGGACTAATGTAATAACATAAAAATAGCAAAAACCAAACAGCAATGCCAGCACCACCCGTGAAGGACTGTTGCCTTCCCTTCATATGTTGTGAAAACCAAGTAATCTTACTTATAGCCCCAGCCTTTAACATTGTGATACTTAGTTGTTTGTTCCTTTTTGTATCTCTCATTTCAGTGCACTAGTAAAACTAATGAATAAATCCATAGAGGGGACAGCTGATGATGAAGAGGAGGGTGTAAGTCCTGATACTGCTATTCGTGCAGGACTTGAACTTCTCAAGGTAATCTACATTAATGCAACTATAATCTGTCATGGAAGGGACAAAAGTGGCAAGAATAACGAATTAATGTTAACATTGCTTTAATAGTTATTACTTAGATAATTATGCCGTAATGTATAAAACTAGTTATTAATACTCCCTTGAAAGAAGAATAATGGAAGAGATAGTTTGTTGGAAGAAGTATGTTTGGAAAAGGGTGCCAAGCATGGAAATGTACATGTTAAAGCAGAAATTGGTTTGTGCTTAGGGAAACAGTAGAGAAGAAGGTGTGGAGATAAAGTTAGAGGAAGGGAAACAGGGAAGCTGAGAGAGGCACCTTTTTTGGGGTGTGTATGACACTGGAAGGAAAGCAAGCAGTTACCTCAAGAGCTGTGTAGAGGATACGTAGAGGATAAAAGGGAACTTGTGTTCTCAGTGGTGCTGAGAAGTGGAAGTGGGAGAAAGAAGGATTTGAAATATCTGGAAAACAATAACCCATGTTTTGTTCATAGATATCTTAGCCATCTTGGTTTCTTTTCTGCTCACAGACTATAGATTCTGGAGAAATTAAAATTTCAGTTCAGTTTAATTATATTGAAAAGAAGTGTTCTTAAATAGATTGCAATATAAACAAATACTCTCAAATAAGTGTTCATTTGAAGAAGTGTGTTTTTATATATTCAAATAATGTAGTATCTTTCAAAATATTTGGAGGACAGGAGGACCTGAAAATCAAAACCTAGATGAATTTATTTGAAAATTTATATATAATCTCCACAATGAAGTTTTTGAATATAATAGTTTCATATGGGCATGTAGCAACTATTTATGTTGATGGTAATGCTCATAAACAGCCATCATTTTGTTTTTCAGATTGTTCATTTACTATGAATAAATGTACCCTTGTTTTAATGTGTATCTGCAGGTTCTGTCCTTTACACATCCTACCTCGTTCCATTCTGCAGAGACCTATGAGTCTCTACTGCAGTGCCTCAGGATGGAAGATGACAAGGTAGCTGAGGCAGCCATACAGATTTTCAGGAACACGGGTCACAAAATAGAAACAGACTTGCCACAGATAAGATCGTGAGTGTTGTTATGTGCTGCTTTTCGTATCTGGAATTCTGCCTCTTGATAGTTCATTCAGTGTGTTGCCCCTATTTAGTCTTGTTAATATGAACAATTTCTCTTCCATGATTTTGATTTCCTTCAGTACCTTTCTGTCCCTGTCCCTTCATTTTTAAATTCTGTGCTCTCTTAGTTTTTATATATTTATTGAACATGTTAGGTACGTCTTAAAATCTTCTTATAATAGACAAATTAAAACCAGTGCATAGCAAATCTTTTAGGTTACAAAATAAGCAACAGCAAAAATACAGCAAAGATATTATTCCTTGGCATAATTTCTACTCATATCTGTCCTTCACACAATTTTTCTGTCTTTGTAAGGAACACAGATGCAATCTCTGATATAGTTAACATCTCTGTTTGTTATTAAACAAGATGGGAAACAAAATGTAAAAGCAGGCACAAATTTCTAGCAAAGAATAATTGGCTGTCTGTAAGTTGTCATGTCACTCATGCTGTACTGGTGATTTAAGCTGTATAATCTACTAGGTATTCACAGGCTATTAAATACCTTATGAGTAACATCTGAAACTTTAAAATTGGCCTGTCAGTAACTAACTTGTCCAAATAATAAATCACAGGTTTCAAGTTCTCATACATTGAAATAGCCTTTTGGATATTGCCATGCTGAAATGCACATCAATGTACACTTTTATGTTAGCTGTAAATTAAAGCTGCAACCTCAGCGGTGCTTCTGAATGGGGATTAGATTTTGGACAAAAGAAAAACATTACAAATACAGGTATATGAGATATGTTTTAAGACATTTTTAGGGGTAAAGAGAAGGAAAAGCCCCGCAGATCCCATTGTCAGTACAGTTCCCACTATAGTCCCAAGTGTCTTTGGTTCCCTACCAGAATTTAATTAATACTCTGTTGCTGGGCTGTATCATGTTCTCTCAAAGGATGTGGTATCGCTGACATTTCTTTGACTTCGTGCCTTAGCCAGGTATTGGTGAAGTTTAGTCTGGGAAGTCTCAACTTAAAAATGTGACTGTCAAAGTGGAGGTAGCATCCTTGGCATGGCTTCCAGACAAGTCAGGTTGGCATTTTGAAAAGCCATGTCAATGTTTACACTTGACACAAAGAAAAGGAAGTCTGAGGACAAGTAGATGTTCTAGATTTCATGTATTCAAAAAACTTTATCATAAATGAATTATTTGATACAATCAACAGGATAGTTTGGTTCAAGGCACATGTTTGTGTTTTGGGTTTTTTTTTTTTTTGTGAGCAGGCTACTTGCTATCCTTTGAAGCAGTGTTCACCAGCAGCAGCTCAAGTTCTTCTTCCTTGTATGGGAAATGAGTAAGGGGTTTTGTACCAGTTCATGGACAAAGACCAATGTATGACTCGGGAGCCTGATGGAAGCACTGACCATGCTCAGACAGTCTATAGACCATGTGTAAACTTGTATACGTAAACATGTAAAGGTGCATTTCAACATTTCTGGTTTCACCTTTTGCAGATTTGTCAGTTGGGGTGTGCTGAGGTGTGGTTTGTAACTGCTGCACCAAGGCCTGGCAAAGACACTTCAGTGTATATGTATTGAACACCATGAAAACTGTATGCTAGGCATTGGAGCTTATTTTAACTGTAGCTTTTATTGAGTTCTTTCCTGTTTTGGCTCTTAATCCAATTTATGGAATCTTGGCAGGTTTGAGAAGAGGTTTTCTACTTCAGAATACTGTTAACATGTTTCTCAGAGTCTTTGGTTTGGTTTTGGATTTTCTGGGGGTTTTGAGGAAACTGTTAAGAGGTTTGGTTCCTTCAATCCAGCAAGTTGCTCCTTAGCCTCTGGTTTCTGATTTTGATTATGTAGAATGTGTTAGTGGGGTGCTGAATAATCCATGTACTGAATACTATACTGTTAAAGAGCTTTTCAAGAAAGCAGGGAAATTTTGGGGATGTTAGTGTCATCTTTCTAGGTGATAGTGCTTTTCCGTGTCAGTTGCAGAGTGAGTTGCAGGGTGAACATGCCTAGTTGGTGTCTCAGGTGCTGAGCTCTGAGGGGACAGGCCTGCCTTCCAGCACTGCCTGGGGAGTGACACTGAACAGTCTGACCCACCTGGGCCTGGTATCGGGAGTGGCTTCTGCCCTGTGCTTTCCTTCTGTGCCTTCTGATCAGCAGATAGATTGCAGGAGATTCAAATTCAACATCTCACAACAAAGCAGTTGCTTACTTGGGTGTACATTGCAGTTAAGAGTTCCAGGTGTAAAAGTTTGTAAACACACTGATGTTTAGTGCTTATTCTTAGCTTTCACAGATTTTCTTCAACCCTGTCATTCCCAGGCTTGGATAACAAGTCCAGGAATTCACCCTAGCTGAAACTATCATATTGCCCCCACCTTCTATTTGTCTTCTTAAATAGCTTTATTTTGACCATTGTTTTCTTTCACATTTGATTTTTTTTTTTTTTTCCCCTTTGGGCTGTTTCCTTCTTATATGTGTACAGTCAGATATTCAATAAGTAGTGCTAAATACAATTCCATCCTGCTTTTTACTTTGATTGTAATCTTTTTTGAACAGACTTCAAAGAAATGCTTGATTTATAAGACAGTGATGATAGATTTGTATGTGTGGAGATACTTTTTTAGAGATTGCAAATAGCATTTTGAAGTATTCTATTTAATGTTCACACAGAACTCTAATTCCGATTTTGCATCAGAAAGCAAAAAGAGGCACTCCACATCAGGCAAAACAGGCTGTTCACTGTATACATGCTGTATTTTCAAATAAAGAAGTACAACTTGCACAGATCTTTGAGGTAAGTGTTGCCTTTTTGTTTTTAAGATTAGTTTCTAATTGGTACTAGTAATAAAAATTAAATCTTACTGTTTATTAACAGATAAAGTTTATGAGGTCAGTAAGCCTACAGATATATGGTAGTTAAGTCATTAATTTCACAATAGCAAGTTATTAATATTTGTGTTTTAAAGTCATGATTTACTAATATTCTCATGTCTGATAGATGAAGGTTTTCCTTTTTATCTGCATGGGAGAAGTTTGGGGGAAGTAAGCTAAATATGCTGGCCTGATCCAAAGTAAGTCCCATGGGGACACGTTTAGCAGATACTAAATGAGAGATAACATCCCATGTTTTCAAGCTGTATTGAATTATCCAGCTTTAAGGTCTTTGCACATACAGCCTTGCCTCACTTAAGGCAGTTAGTGCAGAACATGACTTTAAGTTCAGACATCAGCTTACTGCTCACTTACTGCTTCCTTAGACAATTTATTAAGCAAAAAGACTTACTCCACAAAGCAGAGAGTTTATTACTAATCCGTGTAGTCTTTTAAATAATAACGTTATTAATCAGCGCTTTTAAAATATTTTAGGTTCTTAATCTTGGCTATCTCTGAGCCTGTGCGTAATTTATAAGTGTGAAAGGCTTTGCATTAAGCTTGCAGAATTCAACCTCTCCTTAGACTTCTGTGAGAGAGCTTGTTCCCTCCCTAATTGCAGAATCTGATGCAATGGTGTGGGGTGGTACAGAAATTATCCTGGTGACTGTTACCTGGAAGGTACATACTGATGGCTAGTAGAAATGTCCCTGGTAGTTTCCAAGGTTTTGGCTGCTTGTTTCTGCCATTGGGTTTCTGCCATTGATTTCTGGTGATCAGGATTCAGGTTTTCACAACTTGTAAATAGAATTGAGTCAAAGGTTTTTCCTGTGTCCCTCAGGTCTGAATGTGTTTCACATTAAAATAAGAAGAAAATAGAGAATTTGCTTTGCCCTTACGTGAGATTTTTGTTTATTCTGTTGAATAGGAAAATGTATTCTTTATACTTAGGAGTGCTGATTTTATAAATCTTTTGGAAAAACAATGAAATGCATCAGCAATACAGCAGTAAAATAAACTTTTTTTAATACATGCTAATTTATTAACTGAAAAGAGGTATCTTTGAAAACAATTGAGTGATAACCACCTCCCAAGCATGTTAGATTTTATCTTGAGTGGAGCTTCTTCTTTCCAGCTGTAAGGTAATTGCACCTCAACTTCATCTTGAATTTTGAATTTTCTTTTCTTTTTCCTTCCTCAGCCTCTTAGTAGAAGTTTGAATGCTGATGTACCAGAACAGCTTATAACTCCCTTGGTCTCTTTGGGTCATATTTCAATGTTGGCCCCAGACCAGTTTGCTTCTCCAATGAAATCTGTTGTTGCAAATTTCATTGTGAAA
>WEIU01023247.1:18252-89226 GCA_013389925.1 Aegithalos caudatus
GTGAAAAGTTCCCAATGAAAAACAAGGGAAAATTTTTTTTTTTTTTTTTTTTTTTTTTTGGTTAGTGCTTATTATGCTGTTAGCCTGTTAGGAACTCTGTGGGGAATAGAACTGTTCTGTCAAATGAGTCCATAAAGTAATGTTCTGTAAGTGGTTAGTGATAGATAATTGCATTATAAAAGGTATTTTTGTAAAAGAAAGCCTAAAAGCCTTTTTTCTATTTTTACATCTTCATTTTCTGTATGGGTTGAACCAGTTTGTAAACTTACATGAATTTCTATAGTCAACAGGTGAGAAAAATGGAAAATTGTGGTCACCGGATGAAGAAGTCTCTCCAGAAGTACTGGCAAAGGTGTGTTATCTGCTGACAGCAATGATGTGTATATCTGCAATTAAAAATTTACTTTTCTTCAAGTTGTGCAATTGGGAATATTAGAATAAATCCTGTCAAATGTTTTTGTATTAGTCCTGTTAGAATATTATTGCTTTTGTGGGCTATACACAGAACTGCTAAAACTGATAGTAACTATGCATTCTGTTGTTTTCACTTACTGATACTAATTATTCAGTGCATTGAGAAAATCAAGAAATTCAAGTTTTAGTTCTCCTTACAAGAAAGGTGACTTTACTTTGACTTTACTGATTTGAAATAAATTGAGACTCTGAATGTGAATCTAATTATGGCCATTTCTAGGAATTCTAATCTAGTTGCTCTTACTTTTAATCATATATCAAGTGTCCCGCATCCTTTGCAGATGCAAATCTGCCAAGACAGTAGACCATAATCAAAGTCTTCTGAGGTCATGAATACTGCTTCTTCCTTTTTCATTGTAAATATTTACTGCTTCATTCTGTTCCTTAAAAAATGTATCAGCTCTAATACACAGAAATCTATGGGAAGTTCAATTTGACAACAGTAGGTGTTAGTAACTTACTAACTTTGGCAAGTAAGTTGATTGTTGATTTGTTTGTGTATGATAGGTGCAAGCAATTAAACTTTTGGTCCGCTGGTTACTGGGTATGAAAAACAATCAGTCAAAATCTGCAAATTCCACACTCCGGTTATTGTCAGCCATGCTCGTCAGCGAAGGAGATTTGACAGAACAGAAGCGAATCAGGTCAGATTTTGTTCCTTGGAGGCTTCCATAAATCTTTTTGTAGAATTTTAAAGAATGTTGGTTCTTTTAGAGTGCTTGTGGAATGTTAAGGTCAGCACAGTGTTGGCTACAGTTCTGATCAGAGTAGTAATAGAAGGAGTGGAGTGGCAGCACGAAATTATGTTAAATACTCCCTTTCTTGCAATTTGCTAATACCTACAGAGTTCCAAATTAGATTATTTTCTTAGTAAAAGACATTGTAGAGAGTAAAATGCCTGCAGAGGTATCTTTGAAAATGGTTGACTGGTAACCACCTCCCAAGCATGTTAGATTTTATCTTGGGTGGAGCTTCTTCATTCTGAGTGTGAGGTAACTGCACCTCAACTTCATCTTGAGAGGGTGAAGGAAGGAAAGAGAAAAGCTGTGGCAAAGTGTTGCTTTCATTTAGACAGTGATAGGAAGACAATGAACTTGACTCATCTAATTTCATTGTTTTACTGGAAGTAGAGTTTGTTTGTAGGGAAAGCAAAGCACTTTATTTTTTACAAATTTGGTAGGGTTAATTTAGCTTGATCTAGAGCTGTGTTGGTGGGACTTCATTTATTGGTCATTGATCTTGTGAAAAGAGGAAATTGAAACATGCAGGTAGTTTGAGGATAGTTGTGGTGAGCTGTGATTAATTATTTGGGTTTTTTTCTCTGCCATGTTTAGTAAATCAGATATGTCTCGACTGAGATTAGCTGCTGGTAGTGCAATAATGAAGCTTGCACAGGAACCCTGTTACCATGAAATAATTACCCCAGAACAGTTCCAGCTCTGTGCACTCGTCATTAATGTAAGTAACTGCATTAGAACTGAAGTGACCCGTAATTGAGTTCTGAGTCCTTATGTCTGAGCTTTTGTTGCTGCTACACTGAGCATATTCTGTTCCTCACTGCAGCTTTCACAAGAGTCATTGAAGTTTCAATTTAAAATGTTTGTAGTGTTGTTCCTGTTCATACTTTTAAAAAGCCTCCTCATAATTTCACCTTGAATGCCTTTTTCAAGACCAGGATTTTGATGGTTGCACTTTTATGACTTGTGTTGCTGTAGGATGAGTGCTACCAAGTGAGGCAGATATTTGCCCAGAAGCTGCATAAGGCACTTGTGAAATTACTGCTCCCTTTGGAATATATGGCAATCTTTGCTTTGTGTGCCAAAGACCCTGTGAAGGAAAGAAGAGCACATGCCAGACAGTGCTTGCTCAAAAACATCAGTATACGAAGAGAATATATCAAGCAGAATCCTATGGCTAACGGTTAGTATTTCAGTAAAATTGTTAAGAGTACAATAATACTAAACTGGAAGGAATAACTTTTAAACCTTAAGCAATTGGCTTTTCTAAAGAAACACCAGGTAAGTTTAATCTCTTTCCTCATCTTTATATTAGACACATTCAAATCAAAATTTACTTAGTTCAGTATTAGCATCAACCATAAAATACTCCTCTGTCCATTGCTGAGAATTATGGATGTAAAATACAGTGCTCTTATGGTTGTAGTTGTTTCACTCAAAAAAATAAAACTTTATGTCCTGATACTTTTTAGGCTTGATGACCTTCTTGAAGCAAGACCAAGTAGTTTTGTAGTAGTAAGACCTGTTCAATTATTTTTAATGATTCATTAAAAGTAAAGTCTGTAGGAAGAAAATACAAGTCAAAATTTTACATTTTGTGTTTGAAAAAGTTGTACTTTGAAAGTTTTTCTTATGATGCACATATATGTGTGTAATATAGAAGCAATTTTTTGTTGTTGTTACTGTAGAAAAATTGCTGTCCTTGCTGCCTGAATATGTGGTACCATATATGATTCACTTACTGGCACATGATCCAGATTTCACAAAACCTCAGGATGTTGATCAGCTTCGTGATGTCAAAGAGTAAGTGTCAAATGATTCTAGAATTCTTATGCTGAGAATTGTTCTGCACTTGGAAAGAATCTGATTAGGAAGAGGAAAAAAAATAATTAGAAAGAAGAAATATTTTTTATCAACATTATCTTCCAAACCAGTAAATGGAAAAAAATGGAAATACAGAACACTTCAGCCATGGGAAGAAGGCATCCACAACTGCTTAGCAGTCTATTCTGAAAGCCCAAATGGTAACCTGTAGGTCGTACTGTAGTATACCAAGTTAGTGAGTTGTGTATGCCTCTTTTAAAGTAATGATTTTAGAGTCTCGTCTTTGTGCCTAGGAATACTTACAGGATGTCAAGTAATGTTAGTTCAAATATTTTGAAACTTCTAAGATAGAGCGCTTCTCTAAGATTTGAAAACACTGAGGCTGGGTAAGTCCTGCCTCACTGGAAACTTATTTTCCCCTTCCTATGCAAGCCTAACAAAATTCATTCTAAGTTTGCTGCTGATTTACCATTTGCACTATACATCAGCAGTGCAGGCTGAGTACTTCTTAATGCATTCAGCACAGATTACTGTATACAATACCATCATACTTGGCAGGAGCTTGTTCTGTGTGTTTTCCAGATTTGGACCTTCTTGTGTGCCTCAAATAATATTTCACATCTTAATTATAACTTATTTTGCTCCTTATGTCTTTCAGTGAATTTTAAAATGTAAAAAAATAGTTAATACTTAAATTGTTAAAGCATATTGTCTTTCCCACCACACAGCTCTGGTTTTAGTGTTTTGGTTTTTGGTTGTATTAATTTTTGACAACAGTGAGCTTTTTTGGTTTTTGTATTAGGCATGTATAACCACATACTACAATATACATCATCTGAAAAGCAGTTCTTTTTTTGGTACCAGTAGACTAGTTCAGATCTCAATGCTTTTTGCATCTTCACTTCTCACAGTCCAAGTCTGATTCATTCTCTAAATTAAAGCATGGTGTGTTCTGATTTCTGAGTTACTTGATTCACACCTGGTCAGACCTGAAGTCAGTGAAGATTTTTTTACCTTATCAACAAGTCTGCATTTTGTCCCAGCACTCCCTGTTCCTGGCAACATCTGAAAGCATCCTCCAGCATGTACTTTATCCAGAATGCATGGGAACAAGTTCTGATTTGCAGTCACTGAGTTAATACTTTCTTTGAGAAGCACTTTCTAGTGTGCAGAGCTTTTTTGGACGCTCCTTGTGTAGCTTTTCTTTGTTGTCAAATTTCCTCCCTCATGTTTGTCACAGACTGGCTGAGCTAGCCAGAAGGGACTGCTCCAAACAAAGAAATACTCTGTAGGGGAATTTTGGCAGGAATACATCTCTAAAGAGTCTCCTGAGATATGAGAAAAATGTTTTCATTTAATGTGATACAGTGTTTCTTTTAACAGCTCTGAGTGTCTTAGTGTTCACTTTAAAGTGTTAACATAGATGCTTGCAAAGTTGGAAAAACAGGCTTTGCAGTGTGTTTTGTAGGTGTCTCCCTAGTTCATCTTGGTTTACATGGCCTAGATACAGTGATGTACAGTAAATGCATGCTTAACAGTTCCTGGACCATAATCTGTGATACTTACTGTTACTGATGAAGTTCTTTAAGCTTATCCTGCATGGGTATGTTTGGGGTTGGGTTTTTTAAATCTTTATTCTGTCTCAAGTATCTTTCTCTTCCTAATTCATATTCTGAAATTACTGAAATGGATACAAAGAATGACTTTGTGACTGTGTTCCTCTAGGTACATATTTTTTTACATAAAATCCCACTGGTGTTTTGGACAGGTCTTGCTCAAAGTTGATAAATTATTTATGCAATTTTCTGACTTAGTGAGAAAGTTAAGCTATGGAATTTGACATGAGTTAACAGGGATTACCTACCAGAGTATAATGTGTTCTCAGTAGTAATCTTGGGGTGACACTGGATTGTTGCAGAACCTGGGTCAGGGTGGTATGTTACTGGTCATGTATTCATCCTATTCAAGTTCTTGAAAGTAGTGGATAGATGGATGTAAAGCTGTCTAACAAATTGATTTACTGTAGCCTTTGTAGCTCTTGGATGCAAGTCAGACTAGAGACACCTTAGTTTCTTGAGCATCAGATAGTTCTGTAAGTATTTTGATGGAGCGTAAGCCTCTGAGCTTTTGAGAGAAATGTTCCTTCATCTCTTTCATTACAGTTCGTATCAGGTAAGAAGATGGGGGCTTTTGTGAACAGGGAATTCTAATGTTCAGTCATCCTATTTTTCTTGGGTTTTATTATCTCTTTCTACAAAACAATCTCTCTTCCAAAGCTTCAGAATTAAATTAGCTACTGGCAAAGCCTGCATTTCTCAGAACCACCTGTATGTCTTTCCCAACTAAGTACTATTCTACCATATTGTGACTGTTGATCCTCTAACCATATGCAGTGATGGAGCTTGGTAGGAAGTGATAGCATGGATGGAGCAGTTGTGCTTTATATCATAATTGACAAAATTTTAAAGCAAACTTTCAGTCAAAATAAAATGTAGTCTCACTATAAATAAGCTAGATTTAAAGAAAGAAACCTAGGAAAGCTAATTCCATTATGTCTTACCTGGGAGAATTTTCCTCCCTTCTGGAACATTAGCAAGAATCTGACCTGCTTTTTGGATCTCCTCTCCTATTTGGACTGCAGTGTTAATCCACCTCGTGTGAATAACTGTCTGTCTTGTTTAAGACTGCTTTGAGTGTGCTTATGATACATTGTTGATAGGGACATGGTACTCAAGGTAGTGTTTACGGAATTTCATTTGGGTGATGATAGCACCAGAATTCCTGTTTGTATTCATGTGTGGAAGATATTGGCTGGGCGGGCTGTATTCACAGATGTAATAATAAGCACACTAATTTGGCAGGTTTACTCCAAGAAGTACAATTAAGACTGTGTGGTAAAGGTTTAGACTCTGTTCCCACCATTATATGATGTTATCTGTTTGTCCTCAAATTGATTTTGGTTTCTTAAGAAAAAGCTATTGCAGCTATCAAAATTTTGTAAAGCTTTGCTGTTATGTAGGGGCTGTAGTATAAAAACTGGAGTGTAATTGCTTGTGCTTTTATGGCTTTTTAGGTGCCTGTGGTTCATGCTTGAAGTTTTAATGACAAAGAATGAAAACAATAGCCATGCCTTCATGAAAAAGATGTCAGAAAACATCAAGCTTACCCGAGATGCTCAGTCTCCTGATGAGCCAAAGGCCAATGAAGTAAGAAATGCAGTTGAGATTAGTGCTGGGTGGTGAGCTGAGGGTTTCACAAGCAGAATTTGCAGGGTCTGAAAGAACTGGCTCTGACATTTTAATGTTTTTTTAGAGACACTGCTAATTGCAAGCACTGTCTGTATGTTGCCAATCTCATTCTTGCAAAACCTTGCTGACCTCAGCCAGTACATAATACCTGTAATTTTTAAAAATGTTCCTGTTACTGCCTGCTTTATTTTAACAACAATTGCCTAATTTCCTGACATAAGTATCTTCTGCTGTTGGAGGGGGGGAGGAAATACTGTGTTATACAGCTGCTGGTAAACCCATTAATTTCTAGCAGAGATGAGAAACCATTTAAGGTGATTTGATTGAGCAAGAACTTCAGCTGTACAACATAGTAATGTAAAGCATTGCTAGATTTTATAAATAGTATCATACGAAAAATGAGGACTTCTCCATGTGTTTTAAGACCCAGCAGTATGGTTAAGGGTATAATTACAAAATATGTCCTTAGTGGTGGTTATTTAAACACATAGTTTAAACTTCTTAAAGTACTGCATTCTTCCTATGCTTTAAAAGCAATAACTAATTCCTAAAGCATGTTTTTCTTTTTTTTTTCCTCCAGAAACTTTACACAGTATGTGATGTAGCACTATGTGTAATCAACAGCAAAAGTGCTTTGTGCAATGCAGATTCACCAAAGGACCCTGTATTGCCAACCAAATTTTTTACACAACCTGAAAAGGTAAATTTGTCAGTTTTATTTCCAAAGTAATAAGGGGAAATACTTTTTATTGATGATTGAGAGCTGATTATCTCCATTAGATAATGAGTGGGGAAATGCATCTTTTATTATCAGCAATTAATTTTTTAATGTCAGCTCTGTCCTGTGCTGTCAGTGTATTATGAACATGTGACAGAAATGTTTGTAACCAGGTGAGAGCTAATTTGAATTAATGCTGATATGTTGGCATGTATTGCTGAACCATTTCATTAGTGTTTTACAAGTGCATCTGAATATGTGAGACTTATGTATATTCTGACTGTATATCTGAATTAGAGTGCAAATGAGACAAAAAAAAGGGGAACATTATTTTTATGTTACCCATGATATGCTTCTGTCTGTCAGTAGCTGTTGGGCTGTTCTGCTTGCTGTACAAGTCGGTCCTCTTAGTGCCTGTAATGGCTTTGGCAAGTACAGCTGTGCTCTCAGCAGTGGCACTACTGCTCTCCAAGAGACCTACTTCTGAAGAGTGTAAAGGGAGCACAAGTAGTTCTCTGGACCAGACCTGATGTTTTAGTTGTCCTGGAGAATGTACTGGTTGACATTTTTCAGTCCCCTAGACTGTTAATTAACAGCCTTTCCAGAGTCTGTTTAAGCAAAATTTGGTTTCCTATTTAATCGTGAAATGTCAGATGCCATGTAACAGTGGGCTGGTGCCTTTATTCAGTTACAGGATTCCAGTCTGTGTAAAACTCTGATACTCAGAGTGAGTGACAAAGGTAATAACTTTCAACTTGTTTAGAGAAAATGGCTCCTCTTTTCCTCAGTTAGGACTTCCCATTAAAAACGTGCAGATGAACAAATAGGGAGAGCAGTTTTGCATCATTTCAAACAATTCATGTCACTTTAGAAGGAAAAATGTTCATCCCAATTTCAGGTATGGCATACTGTCATTCAGTAATGCTCGCTGTAAATCTCCACCAAAATACAAGTTTGACTATCTTTATTAGATTGATTCATTGGTCAGCAGGTTGCATGGTGTGAAGTATGTGTAACACTTGATAGTTGCATCTGATTTGAGAAGTCATTTGAGTGTGTTTAAAAAAGAGGTGAGATTAAGACATCAAACACAAACTCATTTTTACTTTATTTTTTATGCAGGATTTCTGCAATGACAGGAATTACATTTCAGAAGAGACAAGGGTTCTTCTTTTGACAGGAAAGGTATTGTATCTTGACAAGTTGCGAGCCTTTGAGTATCTTTGAGTATTACTTGTGCTTTTTAAAATGTTCTGGACTACAGTAGTTTAAAAATTATATTAAGAGTTCATGTACAGTAATTTGTGACTCCTTTGACATACAACTAATTCCATGAACATACTACCTTAATGAATACACAACACCAAGTTTGTTATCTGTACACTGAGGTACAGGATTACAGTTTCATCTATTAGTGAAATAAGCTTGGCGTAAAGTTATGATGCATATAGAGAATTGTGATACCACTAGCATTGGAGATCTTAAATTTTCAGTTGTACTATTTTAAATATAGCTTTTAATGCTGTTAAATTCAGCTGCAAATGTCTATGCACTTTTGAACATCTATTTCAGGGAGTCCCAGCTGGAAATATTCTGTGATTCTAATATCCTGTATTTGCAAAGCAAAGCACCTCTGGGAGAGGCTCTCCAAAATGTTATGCAGAATTAGGTTCACTACAACAGTAGAAGATATCACAGAATCATTAAGGTTGGAAAAGACCTCCAAAATCATCAATTCCAGCCATTGACCAAAACAGCTAACCACAGTGCTAAATGCCATGTTGAGTATTTCTTGAATACTTCCAGTGATGGTGACTCCACCACATCCTTGGCCAATCTATTACAATACCTGACAATCCTTCCAGTGAAGAAATTTTTCCTGATTTTCAACCTCAGCCTCTGCTGGCACAGCTTGTAGCCATTGCAGCTTTCCTGTCTTTAGCTGCCTGTGAAAAGAAGCCACTCCCTACCTGGCTACAACCACCTTTTTAGGCAGTTGTAGAGACTTTTAAATGCTCCTAGCTCCCTCAGCTGCTCCTTGTAAGACTTTCCTTCCAGACCCTTCCCCAGCTCTGCTGCCCTTCTCTGGACACACTCCAGACCCTCAGTGTCCTTGCAGTGAGGGCCCCAGAATCAGGAACAGTATTCAAGGTGCGGCCTCACCAGTGCCAAGTAGAGAGGGACAGTCACTGCCCTGCTCCTGCTGGTCACACTGTTGCTGATGCAGTCCAGGATGCCCTTGGCCACCTGGGCACAGCCTGGCTCATGTTCAGCAGCTCTCAGCTGGCACTTCCAGGTCCTTTTCCACCAGACAGCTTTCTAGCTGCTGTGCCCCAGCCTCTGGCACTGCATGGGCTGTGGCCCAAGTGCAGGACTCAGCACTTTGCCATGTTGAACCCCATTGCACTGGCCTTGGCCCATTGATCCAGCCTGTCCAGGGCCTTCTGCAGGGCCTTCCTGTCACTCACTTGGTGTCATCTGTGAACTGACTGAGGGGACACTCAATCCCCTGGTCCAGATCATCAGTAGAGATACTAAACAGGACTGGCCCTAACACTGCTCCCTCGGGACCAGCAGTAATGACCAGCCAGTGCTGCATGTAGCACCCTTCACCACCACTCTGGGCCTGACCACCCAGCAAGTTCTTAACCCAGTGAAGAGTGTACCTGTCCAAACTGTGTCCTGCCAGCTTCTCCAGGAGGGTGCTTTGGGAGACAACATTAAAGGCTTTAGTGAAGTCCAGGTAGACTACATCCACAGCCTTTGCTCATCCACTAGGTAGGTCATCTGGTAATAAAAGGAGATCAGGTTGGTCAAGCAGGACCTGCTTTTCCTAAATCCATGCTGGCTGGGCCTGGTCCCCTGGTTGTCCTGTACACACCATGTACAGATTGGCATCACAGTGGCATCTGGGACCTCTCCAGTTAACCAGGACTGATGAAAAATGATGGAGCGGCTTGGTGAGCTCCTCTGCCATCTCCCTCAGCACCCTCAGGAGAATCCCGTCCAGCCCATAGACTTGTGAGTGTCTGAGTGGCTCAGCGGGCCACTAACGACTTCCTTCTGGATCGCAAGGGATCTGTTCCGCTCCCTGTCCCTGTCTACCAGTTCAGGGGCTGGGTAGCCTGAGTGTAACTGACCTTTCTGTTAAAGAAGAGACAAAGAAGGCATTAAGTCCCTCAGCTTTTTCCTTGTCCTTGGTTGCAGTGTTCCCCTCCACGTCCAATAAGGCATTGAGGTTTTTCTTTGCCCTCCTTTTGTTGTTAATGTATTTGTAAAAACACTTTTTATTACCTTCCATTGCAGTGGCCAGCTTGAGTTTTAACTGAACTATTATATTTATGTATTTGATATATATTTTATATTATATTTGTATAATTATATGCAGAAAGGTGATTTAGAAGTAAACACTATCTCTTCGGGGTTCTCTAATACAATTACAACATTTTAGATCTTGCTGTGGCTGATGATTTGACCCATGTGCTCAGGCTGAGTAGGCAACAGGAAGTTTTTTATTTTGTCTCTGGAGAGCAGTCAAGGAAGTTTTCATAACTGGCATGTCACATTCTTCATGTAACTTCACATTTCCTTAGAGGCCAAGTTAATAAATTAAGGCATTCCTGAGAAGAAAAAATAATTCCCATGTGTGGAAGTTATGATGGAGCAGGCAGGAGAGAGATATTACAGGTGCTGGAAAACACTGGCTAGCAAAAAAGCAACAATCTCTGTAGAAAAGGCTTGTTGCTGGACACATGCTCAGTGGCTACATCATCCGAGTGCTAGTTCTTTCAGTATTTATGTAAACACATTATTCTTTTAATATAATAATTTATTTGCTCAGTTTACTGAGTAGCTGAGTTTACTACATGTCCAAAGAAGGAAAACAAAGTGAGTGAAGTGTCTGGAGCACAAGTCTTATGAGGAGCAGCTGAGGGAATTGGGGTTGTTGATCATTCTCACCAGACATAGTGTTTCTAACACAGGACTCTGGGGGTCCCAGGACCCATCATTGGTGTTGAAGACAGAGGCAAAGATAGGGTTAAATGTTTCTACTTTGTCACCTCCTGTTTGTGAGGTGACCAGACTCCTGAAGTAATGGCTCAGTGTTATATCTCTGATCCTTCTTTTGTTTTTGACCTATCTTAAAAAGCCCTTTTTGTGACCTTTATACTGCTGGCCAACTTGAACTCTAATCAAGCTTTGACCAGAGGAATTTTCTCCCTGCAGTGGTGAACAGCATTTCTGTAGTCCTGCCATGTTGTCTGTCATTGCTTCCAAATACTGTATATTTCTGGTTTTTGCCTAAGTTCCAGAAGATCCCTGCACAACCAGGCTAAACCTCTGCCTCACTTGCTTGGCATCTTACACTTTGCAATTGCCTGCTCTTGTGCTTTTAAGAGATAGTTTCTAAAAAGTGACCAGTGTTCATAGATCTCAGTACCTTCAAAATCAGATTCCCAGGGCACCCAAAGTCTGCTGTCCCCCATATACAGGGCCAGGGTTGTCCATAAGGCCAAGGGCAGTTGATCCAGAAAGATCCTGTAATTCCTTGTGGAATTATGCATTGCTGGTAGCATCCTGGCTGGGTGGTCAATAGTAGACTCCCACAACAATATCTACTTTATTTGCTTTCCCATTCATCCTTCCCTAGAGCATCTCAACTCTAATATTTCCTAACATTTTGGCTTTTGTTGAGACTTCTCCAGCTGCTATGCCTTCAAAACATGAGAGAGAAGGGCAGTTGATGAAGGGCTCTTAAATTACAAGAAGTAAAAGGATAAATGATGTTTTTAAAGTAAAGATAAGGTTAGTAGCTCTAAACTGATGGCATTGTGATCAAGATTGTTAATCCAGAAAAATCGTTTTTAAATAATCAAGCAAATATTTGTAAAATTAAGTATGTATGTGAAGCTTGCATTTTTTAAGATTTAAACATTGTTTTTTTAGCCAAAACCAACCGGTGTATTAGGTACAGTAAACAAACCATTATCTGCAACTGGAAGGAGACCATATATTAGGACTACAGGATCAGAGACTGGAAGCAGTGTAAACTCTGAACTGAGCTCTTCTGCAGGAAACAGATCAAGGTATGGGAGTCCAGAATTTCTTTCATCATCTCTTTACTTCATTTTCTCCACTGTGCATGAGAGTTTTAGGACAAAAGATGATTTGGTGTGTGTGCTTGCATGTTTGAAGAGTGTCCTTATTTTGTCTGGTTATAGAAAATTTAGTAGTTCTCAGTCGGTAAAATCTTATACTTGCTTTTTTGTTCAGTTTGTGTGCTTGATGTTTTGATGTATAAATTAGGACTAATTGTGATTGGAAGCAGGAAGCTTTTTTGTTACAGATAGAATACTCTGATCTATGTAAGATTAAAAATTACAGAAAGAGCTTGTTGCAGCAGGCCAGGGTCTCAATGGAAAGCTGCAACATATTATTGTAATACTCAGTGTTTCTTCTAGCAAGCATGATTTTTATATGGATTCAGAGTTTTAAAATTTGTTGCAAGTTTGGAGAAAGAGTTTTCACTTTCTGATTTTAGTATTGTTTAATTTGGTTTGAAATTGATTACCTGACTAAAATAAAAGGCTAAACAAAGCAGAGAAAGTCAACTCTAGTTGCAGAATTTCATAAGGGAAGTATAAACTGTGTTCAGAATTTGTTCTGTAAATGTGCATGATATAAGTTGTAGTAATCTTGTTTTTTTCTTGTTTGTTCTTTTCTGTGAAGTTAGGCATTACTGGTGTTTATTATTCTTCACTACATTTTCCAGTATTGGCTCTTTCTGTCTGGAAAAAGAGCTCTGCCTATTTTAGAGCTCTGGTCTTTAAGTTTGCAAAAGTCATTATACAGTGGTGTGTTTGTGGTACGGGATTTGGCTCAATGACCAGCCAATTCCTTTCAGACCTTTCCCAGTTCTGGGAAAGAAAATATAAGTGTGGACTCTGGCAAATTCAATTGTTTTTAAACTAATTTAGCCTATTGCCTTGATTCCCCTTCCCGCCTCCTTTTTTTTACCCCCAGTAATTCCAAACATTTTTCTTTTTTTCTGTATATTTTTGTTTTATTATATCTTCCGTGATGCTCCCAGGGAACAAAATTCAGATATATCAGAAACTGGTGTCAGTGAAAATGATGAAAATCCTGTGAGGATTATTTCAGTCACACCAGCAAAGACAGAACCTGTGAAAAACAAGGTATGTCCAGGGATTTTATGGACTGTATGTCTGTAATAAGCTTCACATTAGGGTTTTTTCACTACACATCATTGCAGGTGGTCTCTGAGGAACTGGTAACATCCAGTTTCATTTCTGTCTGTTTCCTAGCCTAACAGAAGACCCCTTACCTTCAAAATGGCCATTTATTTTATCCAGAGTAATTTATAGCACTTATTTGAATGGATTCATTCTTCTTTTCTAAAATTCCACAGTATTCCCACGTTTATTCTGCGTTTTCCAATATAAGTAACAGTGAGCCTGGGATTCAGAGTGAAAGTTCACCCCTGTGGTAGCTTTAACTGAAATCACTGCCAAGAAAATGCCAAGTGGTCCTACAGGATGAAATAAACATGTAACTTTTTATTTTTTTCACAACTAAAATCTTAATTAGACTATTAAAATATATATTGTATGGTTCACCTGCCTTTCATTAAAGAGAGAACACTAATGTGTAAATCATAATGATTTTTTAACTTATAAAACATACAATAGCATGAATTTCAACAGTTGAGTCCTGCAGCTGGGATAGATTAAGCTCAAGCAGCTGTACAACATGCTGGGATCTGCCTGGTTGGAGTGCATGTTGGCTGGGAAGGACCTGGGGGACCATCCCCAGTGGATAACCAGCAGAGCATGAGCTGGCTGTATGCCTTGGCTCAGTCAGGGCAGCAGGCTGAGCCATGTTCTGAGAAGTCAGCAGATAGAGGGATGTGGTTATTCCACCCCATCTGGCATTCATTAGGCCATACCTGGAATACTGTGTCCTCCCCAGTTTGATGCAGATACTGAAAAACTGGAGAGAGCCTAGCAGGGGGCACCAAGAGAATTAAAGCATGGAGAAGTTGTAGTGTAAAGAAAGGGTTTGAAGTGTTGGGTTTGTTCAGCTTGGAGAAGAGAAGCCTTGGAGAGGATCAATCAGTCTTTCAATGTCTAAAAAGTATTTATGGAAAAGATGGATGGAAGGAAGTATTCTCAAGGCTTCATGCTGGAAGGACAAAAGGCTACTGGAAGAAGTTGCTTCAGGGGAAATTCTGTCTGGATGCAAGCAGGAAAAAAAATACAAAAAAAGGTCTACATTGTTGAGAAATTTAAAAATGGAAGTAGACTGTCCAGAAAAGTGGGGGATTATCAGTGTTCGTGGCTTGACTTTACAAGGCCCTGGATAACCACTGAGGCCCCACTGTCAACAGGTTTGACAAGATGATTTTCAAAGATCGCTTCCAACCTAGATGATCCTGTGATTTAAAATAGATTTTTGCAATAATGTAGGGATACATAGATGATTTAGGCTTTTTAAGAAGTTACATATCTGCTTAATCTCTTTTTATTAGATGAAATCAGAGTAATAAGCAGGTGTTTTGGATTTGTATTATAACATAGAAAAGTTAGGCAAAGCACATATAAAGTAAATCTTCAAAATGCTTTCTAAGTCCTTGAAGTTGAAATTTCAGAGAAGCTGTAAAATTCATATGAATAGCAGTAGCTATACTATGAAGTATAATGTGAAGCTGCTGGAACAGTAGTGAAGATTACAGAGATTGCCTGACTCATTTGAACACATAAGAAATAGTAGTACAATATTTACCAAAAAAAGTCCTTGGTTTAGATACAGCACTTAGAATAGTGATATTGGTTTGTTTGGAATTGCTAAGTCATGCCAGCCGTACTCCTTCAGTATCCTTTTCTCTACCTACCCCTTCTCCCAACTGGTTTGGAAGTCAGTGCACAAATGAAAGTTTAGCATCCAGTTTGCTTCCTCTTTGATTCCATGTGAATATTCTGTGTAGAGAAATACATTACTAACCCTTTCTGTTTCACATATACAGACACCTCCTCTTCATGGTATTTAACAACTTCATTGCCTTGTTCATTGTGTTGAGAGAAACATGCATGTAGGCCGTACATAATCAGACATGACAAAGAATTAGCAAACACAGCAAGTTTCATACTTGGTGTGATTTCACTTCTTATTCCCTACAAGTCTTGGGTTTTTTCTTTACTGGTGCTTGGTTCTTCAGTAAACTACATCTTTACTGAACGTTGGTCTCAAAATTTGCATGTATGGAAGTAAATAGTAAAATACTGCTGTATTGGAATAATTCTTTGGCCCCTCAGTTTTCTCCTGTCATTTGGCAGACAGTAAAAGGAGCTTGTCCAGAAAAACCATCATGGGAGGAGCTCATAAAGATAATTATTCTTACTGTAATCTCTCTCTCACACCACTGAAAGATATATTGGGTGCAGATGCTAACATTACACACAAGGTAGAAATTTTTTTTTTTTGCAAGGATGGGGTCCAAAAGCCCATTTAGTAAAACTTATTGCTAGGTCTAAGACCATGTGATGGGTTTTCATAACAATACTTAGTTTTAAAAACTCACATTGGGTTTGCCTATGGGAATCTTTTTTTTTTCTTCACATTCACGATTTTAATTTTCTAGGAGATGAATTCTGATCAGACAACACAAGGAAATAGCACCGAACGAGGGAAAAAAAGAACAGCAACAGCATCTGGAACTGAGAATATCCATCAAAAACCAGAAGAAAAAAGTGTAGAAGAAACAGGCCCATCACTGGCAGCAAAAACCAGAAGGGGGCGACCAACCAAACCGGAACCTCAGGGTACCACTGCAAAAAACGAGGAAACAAATAAACCTCCTGTCAGGGGGAGGAAGAGGGCAGCAGCCAACCAGGAAAGTCCAGGGAGTTTAGAGGCAGGTAATGCCAAAGCACCAAAACAGCAAGACACAGCAAAAAAGCCAGCAGCAGCACAGAGACAAATTGATCTACAGAGGTAAAAATAAATAATGAAATACGGGGCGGGGAGGTGTGTCTCAAGTCAGACCCTGAATTTACAATTATAAGAGACCTAGCATAGTTAAGGGCACAACTAAACCACAGAGGATGCTTTGGTCCACCACATGTTGCATTGAGTTCTAGTTTTCAAAGTATCTGGGCAGCTGGAATTGGAGAAATTGATTTGTTTGGTCAGAACAGGATAAACTTTAACCTGTTTTCACCAAACGTTATTTTTATGCATCCTGGTTCCCCTTCCTAGTATTGCTCTGTGAAAGGAAGTAAGAGTTGATGGTGTTCCAGTGCATTCATTAATGCCAGGCACACAGGCATTTGGCTACTCTGCTCTGCTTCCCTTCATTGATAGCAAAGGCTTGGAAACTGTTTTTAATGCACAGGAAAATTTATAATTACAGCTTTAACTATTTTCTGATATTTGGGATCTGTGCTGTTTTAATATTAGCAGTATTGTAATGTCTATTTTAAGTAACTAAGAAATTAACATTTGGAACTTAGTAAACTAAAAAACAGCTTTTGGATGTTAATCTGGGCTACTTTAGTGTTTAAACGTGTTTATTTGGTTTGCAATACAAGTGATTCATAATGTGTATAAACATGAGGGGTTTGTTTTGCTGGACCTGGTACATAATTAATGCAAAAGTCTCCAAAGTGGTAGAGGAATGAGGTCTGCAAACCAGTGTGCTCTAAGAAACCACAAATTACCCTAAAGGAAGAGAGAATCATTGGAATAGTTCCTTTCTAGAAATTTGTAAGTTGAAGATCTTGCAGAATACCTTGGACAAAAATAGTTTTACTTTTTCTTCGCAGAGTAAGCTTTATACAGCAGTAAGATGCCCTGTTAAGAGTGTAATATTTGTGTACTGCCTTGCAATGCTTGTTTAATATGTTAATTTCTTCAAATCTTCAAAACAAATTGCACTATGCATAGCCTTTAATAAGCTACTGTATCAGATAACATATTTAAAATGTGTAATATCTCAGTGTTTCTTGGACAAAATACCAAAACATTGTTAACGTTTTTCAGAAGCCAGGTGCTTGGAAGTGATGGAGATTCACTGTTGGAGATAGACTCAAGTTCAGAATACTCTCAAAATGCAATGGATCTTTTTAAGGCCTGTGGGAGCAGCCAGGAAGATACTGAGGATACAGAGATAGCAGAGGGAGGCTTCCTTAAGGTGTAGCAGGCATCTTATATAGGACAATTCTCTGTTTTTACTTCTTTATTGTAGTTTATACAGTAAGAAATCAAAGAAATTTTTGCGTGAAAAAGCTCTGTCTAATAGTTTTTTTGCTTTTAAGTAGATGTGTACAAGTTACTGTAAATAGCTGGCAAACATTTGAAGTAGTACCTATTCTGAAGTAAAATGGGCTATTTTTATAAACCTTGGTAATTACAGTTAATTAGATCAAGCTACTGTTCTTAATCTCTGATTGCAGTGAAAGCAGTGGATAACCATTTATATTTATGCTGAAAAAATATGACTTGGTTTGGGAATTATAAAATGCACAATTCAAATTGTGTAGTTTCAAGTTTATCAGGAACTTGTGCTATACAATAAGGAAATTCAATTGTATTCAATTAATTAGGTAATTACTAAGAAGATACAAGATGGAGTTGGAAGAATCACAATATAAAGGGTTAAAAGATAAAATGTAATAAAACAATATTTGATAGGATTTTGATTCAGAATCACTTGTAATTTCCATGTCCTTACAATTAACTTTCATTTCTTTTCTCCCCTCATAAAGGTAAAAAGAAAACTTGCTCGAAAAGGGAGGAAATGAAGGCCAAATAAAGGCATGCTCCAAGCTTCTGCAAAAACTAGGATTCAGAATTTCCTGTACAGGAACTGAAATTACTTCAAAACACACAGCTTTCAGCTCTGAAACCAGAAGGAAAACTATGCTTCCCTTTCACATGAAATTAATCCTTCTCAATGGAAATGTAAAGCAGAAACTCTTGAGAAAGAGGCTAAAAGCATCTGTACTTATTTCCCCAGAGACTTTTTTTATGAAAAGTCAATAATTAAGCAAATTGCTTAACACTTGGTTCCAGTTCCTGCATTCTGGAGTTTAAAAGTGTATTTACACCATTAACTTTCATGCTGCATTTTTTTTTAAAGAAAGTCAGAGAAGGTCCTTACACTGACATTGAAAATTCATGATCCTAGAGCCAGGTATTCCCATGTTTCACAGAAAAGGTAGAAGTCTACTGAGTGGATTTTAAACAAGACTAGAGGAAAAAAAAAAACACACAAAATTTTTTTTGCTTTACTTTTGGAGACTGTTTTATGTATAATTCTTTCTGCCTGCCTACTTTTCTGCAAAAATAAGATGTACAGATTTCAGTTCCCTGCTATGAAAAGTCATGTGGTGGCAATTTTATAAATGTTGCTTTCTGATTTTTATCAGAGTGGGAAAGTAATCACTTAAAATTATTATTAATTCGCAAGTAGACATTTCATTTTTTAATTTTCCCTCCATTTTAGTTTAATATAATTTGCAATAAATGTACATATTGATGTTTGTTTTATAAAAACATATATCACTTTTAAGTGTTTTTACTCCTGCGGTTCTGTTGGAATATTCTAAATTTTAAAGGAGTAAGGACAGTCCAGCATTTGATTTTATAATGTTTGTCACCAGATTTTTATTATTGATGTAAAGAAAAAAAAAATCAGTTTTTAAAAATAGTTGGACTTTGGCAGCTTTGTAAGGAAAGTTGGAAATGTTTAGGATTGCTCTCAATTTTAAGCATTGTGCTGATTGGAAGTCTGTTTTGCATTTTGTCTTCCTGTCCAGGCTCATTTTTTAATGTTTCTTTTAGAAGATTGTTGCATCAATATTATGTTTCCTGGCATTGTTCAGCATAGATACAGTGTACACTTTTATGTACACATGATCATATTTAAGTTTGTTGCATAAAATAAACGCTTCTAGGTGTCACATGGCGGTCTTTTTTTAATTTTTTTTTTTTTCTTTCACAGAAAACTTAATTGCTGTATCTGTACATGGGCTTGGACAGTGACAGAAGTACTGCACAGAGCGAAGGAGCTGTAATGCAGACAGTGACTTAGTTAAAAAGTTAAGTTTTTTAGGTGAAGTTACAGTGCTTTATTTGTGAAGGGGGTGGGTTGGTCTGCAGAGTGGCAGTGAAGAGTTTGCTTTGCTTCCCACTGCCTCAGTTCCCATTTCTCTTCTGCAAATTGTTCTGGAATCCCTTGATTCGTACAGAAGAGCTGGTACTGGTGGCATTAGTTAGGGATTGCTTGTGCTTCTAAAATGGGTAGGGTGCAGTGTGCTCTTCAACATGACTCAAGTCTCTCTTAGCAAGTGTACAGCTGGTGTTATTTTTCTTCTGTTAACAGGAAATCAGGCTTTGTGCATAAAGCAGTGTGTGCAACTCCCCTTCTAAAGCAACCTGCACTGCTTTGACCTGAAGGATTTGAAATGCTGTTGACAGAGAGGAGATTTAAAAATTATTTAATTACACATCTGTCAAGGGTGTGATTTCTAAAAATAATTTCACAAGGTAGATTTACTGATTGTAATGCAGTTTCTTTTTAGGGCTCTGGCCAAATACTTCTCTGTCACAAAAGTTGGAGTATTTTGGTTTAAACGAATTTTAAAATGTTTTAGTTCAAAGTCCTGGTGCTGGCTGAAAAAGAAACTTGCTTTATTCTTAGAAATGAATTCTGGTACCTAGTGATGTGCTTTCAACAGCGATCTGAAATCTAGACTTGACAGATCTTGCAAGTAAGTCAGATTTATTTCCAAAAGCTTTGTTTTTTATGAAGTGGATAATTACTGCATTTTTTCCTTTTTTATCCTTTTTGGGCAGTTCTTTATTAGTTACAGTGTCAAGTTATTCAGTCATCATAGAATGATACAGGTTAGAAGAGGTTTCTGGAGGTTCACAGCCATGCTCAGAGCGTGGTTTTCAGTTGTCTTTCTCCAGATGGAATTATGTTTAGGGTGGGATTTTTTTCTGTTTTGTGGTTTGTTTTTT
This sequence comes from Aegithalos caudatus, assembly GCA_013389925.1. Taxonomy (NCBI): domain Eukaryota; kingdom Metazoa; phylum Chordata; class Aves; order Passeriformes; family Aegithalidae; genus Aegithalos; species Aegithalos caudatus. Next base: position 38,298 of record WEIU01023247.1, read on the forward strand.
GTTTTGGTTTGTTTGTTTTTTTTAATGTGAACATTTGAGTTATTCTCATACGTTGATTATCAGTAGAGTCAGTTGGTACATTCATGTAGCAAATGATGCTGAGCATACTCAGCTGAGCTGAAATGCAGCTTACAGGAACCAGCAGAAGGGTGGCACCAGGGACTCTTCCCAGAAGCTGGCCCAGCGATGGGTGGGCACCTTGGTGTCAGAGCTGCACAGGAGGCAGCTGGAGAACCAGAACCAGGGCAGAAAAGCACAGCCACCATTCCTACACAGATGTAATTGATGCATTGCCAGTGCTGCTGAGGTCTTAAAAATTAAGATCTATTAAAAAGTAATGAGTATAAAACTCCAGAATTGAAGGCAAAGTATTTCAAAGAAAATGGGGGCTGGGGTAGGGTGTGTGTACTTAGCCATATATCAGTTTTCAAATGTTGTACATAAGAGTGGGGATTTTCACATTGTAATAAGGAAACTGGTGCTCAGACTTCTTCACTTGTTAATGTGCAATTAATAGGAAGCCTAATAAAGCCCAGTTTTTATGGCTTTTTACCAGGGATTTAAAGGTGCTGAGGTTTCACATTCAATTACATAGAGCTAAGTTCTTATCATCTTTTAAGTTCCCATCTTCATAAAAGTCTGTTTCTTAGCAGACATACATTTACTTGTTTCTTTCTGTCTTCTGATGCCTGGACTGCACAGCTTTCATCAGAGTAAGACAAGAAAGCTGTTCTGAGAACATACTTTGTAATGTACTAAATTAAACCTCTACCACTCAACAAAACTAAATCTAAAACTAAACCTGAATAGTTGTTTTGGATTAAAAAAAAATAATGTTGTCTAGAGCAATCTTAAACAGGAGAAATAGTATGCACTACAAACCTTTTTTGCACATGCTGACAAGCTCTGTAAGTTTTAGAACTGATAAATAACAAAATGTTATCTAAAATGTGCTTCCAGCTGCTAGATACTTAGCTCACATAGTTGGACCAAGTTAAGCATCAGACTGGCTCTTGAATGTCAAGTTAACTAATGGAGCTGTAACAGCTGAACTGTTTCCTCCAAAGGTAAAGATTTGGGATCACCAAACATTTGTAATACACAGGAAACTTGATTCTTAAAGAAATCATCCATGTGAATCCTGGTTCTCTTGCCCGTGTGTTTTGTTATTGTCTTTATCAGCAGTAATAGAGTTGTCTTTGTGCCTGAAAATCAAATCTCAAATTGGTGCTCAGGGAAGTAGCCCAAACTAAAGAAATTGGGCTATGAAGTGTACTTTGCAGCCTGGCTGCAGGTGCACAGAGCTGATAACCAAGCATTAGTCACAGAGTGGCCGGGCTCAGCCCAGAGCACGGTATCTGGCTGCAGGAACAGATCTGCACAGGGAGCAGCAAGGTGTTAAAAAGCAGAGAGCAAAGTCCTCCTGTACAGCAGCACTTCATGTCTTGAAGGCTTCCCCTGCTTGAGTTTCTGACGGGAGGAATCATCATGCTGATGAGTACCCTGGGTGTACAGATGGCCAGAAGGAAGCTCAAACAATGCTATAAAATACTCTTAAACTTCAAAGACCAACAGTAGCTTCCATTCCTTAAGAGTTTTTAATCCACACATTCTGTGGATTGATTTGCCTCAGTTCCTTTGAGACAGAAAAGACAGAACTTGCTCAGAAGCAGAATTTGGAAGTGGTTGCTAACAACCTGTCCCTTCTATCTGCACAGCCTGAGTCAGGAGAGGATCCAGGATGTCCTTTTATTTCTTATTTCTAAATGACAGACCAAAGCAGGTGAATGACCCAGTACTCCCATCAGAGATTCCTTAGCACTAAGTCACTGTGGTGTCCCACAGGATGATGATCCTGACCACAGGGTTACTTCCACAAATCACTCCCTAGTATACTTTCCCATTCAGAATGGGATCATCTCTGACTATGTGGCTCTTCCCAGCCCTATTTTTTGCAGTCTGAAAGATGAGCAAGTTTCTGGCATGTGCACCTGCTTGTAAAGAGATGACGGGGACCACAGCCAAAGCCTTGTTGCAGTTCAGACCTCCTGCTCCCTCAGGCCCAAAAAGCCAAAGGCACAGCCACACAAACTGCAGCTGGTGGGAGCAGCTCTGCAGCCCAACTCGGTCAGCATCACATGTGCTGGAAGATGCTGTGAGCGTGTTCCTCAGAGCCCTGGTGTCGGATCAGGCAAAGGGCAGTCATCATTCCCCGGCAAAAAACCCTCCTGTTCATCTGTTGGAAAGACCTGACTTGGACCAGAGCATCTTCTCTCTGCCTAGGGAAAGGCCTGATACTTTTATCGGGACTGTCGGCCTGCAGTGGCTGTGTTGTGAGCCAACCAGAGGAAGGTGGGCTCATGGTGACCCCTTCAGCTTTGGCAAGAAATGACTAAGGAGCCATTCAACCTTGACCCTGGTGGAGTCATCCCAGCTGTGCTGCTCTATCCATGGGCAGCAGAACCGAGACCTCCATGGGTACCGCAGGTGGGGGGTGCAGTTGAGTCCTGTGGTGTTTAGTGAGGAGGGACAGCCATGAGGACACCTCTGCTTTTCACTGTGAGCACAGAGGTTATCCAAGCCAATTTGTAACTCGCTGAGGTCATGCTGGCAGCTCTGTAGTCTCAGCAATGTGCCAGCTCAGGCTTTTTGCCTGACCAAATAGCTCTGGAATACTGAGCATTCTCCTACAGTCCTGCCAGCCACAAGAGCTCAGATGTATGTTCATCACACTGCAAGGTGGGGCATGTTCCAGAACAAGAAATACATGTTCTGTTTCTTAGTTCAGGCATTTAATTCTCTCACTGCCCTGGAAGCAGGAATTGATGTGTTGAGTCTGCTGCACCAAAGCTCCTGGAAGAGATGGAATGTGGTTATGGCTGTTTCTTTGGTGTTGGGTCCAGTGACTGTAAAGCAAGTGGGGAGTCACGGTCTGCCCTAGGTACTTCAGCCAAACCAGAAACAAGCTGGGTTTATGGTGATAGTAGAGGTTTGAGCCATCAGTCTCCTCTCAGGAGGTTTATGTGTTATCTCCAGAGCACATGCAGGGTGCCCTGCACTGCTCACAGCTCCCTGCTGCCCACACATAAGCTCTTCTCTGCTTTCTGTAAAGTCAGGAGAGACTGTCACTGCCCACATAATTCAAGCCATCACCTGCTTCCATCCCTGAGTGTTCCCTGGAAGGGAGAGAGTAATCTGTAATCTGAATAAATCATTCTGGTTGGTGGTAGCAGCAACCACTGTTACACCAGGACAGGACTCGGACTGGGATATGGACAGGGAAGCTGCTCTGCACACCTGGTGTGTGAGCATGACAAAATAATTTGGTGCCTTTCCCTAGTGCCCTTTCCAGTTCCCTTTTCTCAACCTTGTAGTATATTGTTTCCCAGTTTTTCTTCAAGGCCCTCTGCTGTATTCATCCATACCTGCACATTGTGTCTTCTGCATGGCTTCTCACTTTATTGTACATGAGCTTAGCTTTGAGCACAAAAGGATTTGGGAAGAAAGCGGGCTGCCTTGATCCATTTCTGAGGCTTGTGGGGGGCCTGCATGTCAGTTTATCAGGCTCTGCTTTAGTAACAAGCTTGTAAGGTCTGGTTTTCCCACATGGACAACATCTTCAGCGCTGGTATCCTCCATCCTCCCTAGGTCAGCACCTGGTTCCTGCCTTTGTCAGGAGGGTTGTAACCCACAGTGCACCTGCTGTGCAGGTTCTGGCTCATGTAACCTGTGTCTTGGCAGATGTACCCAGGGGAGAGACACAGTCACCTCTGGAGCTGCCTCTGTCTGTCAAAATGTACTAAATGGCCAAATCTCCAGTGCTTTAGGAAAGTCTTCTAGTCATCTGGACTATTGCAAGACATGACAGGAGATCCAGCAGATGTAGGGTGTATTTTTAATCCTTTCTAGTTTCCACACGTAGGAAACACCAAACCCTCACAGATTGTACACAGAAGATCATGGTGGCATTCACAGCAGTCCTGGCGTGTTTGACCAAGAGGTAGATGTGGTTGTATCTCTGGCTCTGCAAGTTTCAGACACCTTCTCCTGGTGAGATCATCCTTCAGACTGTATCAATGCATATCAAATACCTAAACAGGAAAGTGTAAACAAATAGAGCCAGAGGTACATCTCTAGGGAAATGAATGGAAACTGGAAAATTTTCCGATTTCCAGATCAAACTTTTTCCCAACCAATTAATACCAACCTGAGATCACATCCCTTTGCTGTGACTGGTCACCCATCACTGCATCCACTGCCTTGACTCTTCATCCCGAGGCTGGCCCTGGGCTTCTGCTCTCTGGAGCTTTGCTTGTGCTTGTGGAGAGGGGATGGGCCCTGCCAGTGCTGCGGCACCGCTTCTTCCCCACTGCCTCATTCCATCTCCTCGCACACTTTCTCCAAGTATGTCGTGTCTGACCAACACACTATCTTCCCACATGACCACTATGTATTTGGTGCTGTTTGGCCATTTTTGAGGGCACCTCTATTCCCAGAGCTACAATCAGAGGCACAGGGGCCTTCCGTTAAATTTACTAAGGCAGATTTGCCAGTTTCCTCGGATCTCAAGAGCTCAAGTCTATTTTTTATTTGGTCACTCTTCAGCCTTAAAATGGTAATGAGTTTCTCCTCCAGAAGACCACTTACCCTGCTGTGTCCAAGCCCCTTTCTGCTGCCACATGGGAGCTGCAGCACGTGCCAGGGGCACTCATTTCCAGGGAGGAGAGAGGGGTTCCTGCATTTCCCTGGCACACATTCTTTCATGAGGGTGGTTTTGCAAGCTGCCCAAAGCAGTTGGCCAAGATGATAGCAGAATGTCATTTGATTCTGCATCAGTGAGCTGCTCTCTTTCCAAAACATACCTTCAAGCCAAAACATAGGTTGTTTCTTCTTTTGGGTTGATGGTGGGTTTTTTTAACCTTTTTGCTATTAAGAGGTCTTTGTCATTTCACACTTGCAGGATGTGGCCCCTTTTGTGTCTAGTTGCTTCTTTTGCAGTCCCATGGAACAGACCCAGGCCCCCTGAGTACACAATCTCTTGTGTGGACAGCTGGCTCCCTCCAGCTCATCCCAGCAGAGCAGGGCCTGGCATTCCTGCTGGATGTGGCCTCACCAGGGCTGTGCAGAGAGGCAGGATCACCTCCCTCAGCCTGCTGCTGACACTTTGCCTGGTGCAGCCCAGGAGAGTTTGCTGCCTTTGCCACGAGCACAGGTTGGTGGCTCATGTTTAGCTTGGTCCAGATCCCAAACCCCCAGCTCCTTTTCTGCCAAGCTGCTTGACAGTTGTCCCAGCTTGTACTGCTGCCTGGGTTTTTCCTCCCCAGGTTCAGGACTCTGCACTTCCCTTCCTGAATTCCTCATAGATGAGAACCATTCACAGGTGTAAAGAATGGCACAAAAACAATGCAAAGAATGACTTTCCCTCCTTGTTTTTAAGAAATGTTTGGGGTTGGTTTGTGCTTTGTTTTTTCCCCCTCCACCTCAGCATTATATGACCCAGTGAACTTTTGGTAACTATTTTGTTCATACATGTTTTCTTCCAAATAGTTCTCCTCATCAGCATGGCCTGGAGACACTTTATCCCGGTATTTTTGATGTGGTTCAGACCATTACAGGACTGCAGTGTGGAATAAGCTCTAGTGGGCAACACATATGCCGAGTGAAAGGTGAGCAAGCCCCCATCCCAGCAGGTCATTCATACACAGGATTCATTTCCTGCCTCTTTAACAGCAAAAGCCACAAACATCAGGTGTTTTTATTCCATTTGCACTGACAGCTTTGGATCCTTTAAACCACTTTCTACACAGATAAACCACTTCACACCCAACAGTTTCTTGCAGCAAGGTGAAGATGTGATGGCCACCACTTCCAGAAATACCCGGGACCCACTTTTTGTTTGGTGTTTGTTCTTCAGCCTTGTGTTGATGGAAATTTAAAGCTGTGGCAATGACAGGATTTCCAGTGCCCGCTCTTTGTTATGACCGACTGCAGTATGGAATGGGACCAACCAGTTCTGCTTTTGAACCAAAATCCATCTTGGTGCGTAACTGGCTCCTATTTTGGGGGGCTACAACCAGCAAAATATTCCTCCTTCAAGAAAGGCACCTTCCTACCCACCTCTGCACCTGGGCAGCAGACAGAAGTATAAAAATGGGGACAGGCAGCTTTGCCCCGATATTGTGGCTAGCTGCAGGGAACTTCCCAAACCTCTCAGGGTCAGCAGGAGCTTTGACTATTCACCATCATGTTTTTAAACTGCCAGTTGTGAGGTTTTGGGAAAGAGAGAGTGAGGAGACTGTGGCACCATCCCTTTCCCCACCCACTACAGGAGCAGGAGGGCACAAGCCCATGCCCTGCACCCTTTGCAAGCAGAGGCAGCTGTACATGGAGGACTTGGGATGCTAAAGGGGTCAGGTGGCTCAGGTATCATCAGCACAAAACAGACTCTCTCCCACCTCCCCCTCCCTCCATATTTTCCTCATCAGCCCAGATTATTAACCTTTATTTTATAGCAGGCTCTCATAAACCCACCTAAAGAATACATGTATTTCAACACAAAGCAGCCACTAAGTGAAGCAATGTAATTTATTTGACATTATACCAGACACGGGTGCTCCAGATCCAGACTTGACCTTAAAAACAATTTAAAATCCTGGATTTGCTGTATTGGAGGTATCAGTTACCCATCTGAGAGCCAAATGTGTCAGTATTACAGCCACTGAAACAGAAAACTAAGTACAGGACGAGTCAAGCTAGCAAGCACCATCAGTCCATTTCAGCTGTGAACTCGCTTCCAGTTTAGGAGCGCTGGAAGAAATGACAAGGCTGTTGGACAACTTCACAAGTATTTCAGTATAAAGCAGCTCTCAGTTACTCATGTCAGTGTCTAACTACACAAACTGGGGAAATTGGGCTTTTTTTTAAACTCTGAATTAATGTCAGGCTAAGACCTGCAAGAGAGGGACTGGGGAGTGCTCCCTCTCCCTCACCCCTCTTAAAGAATGAGGTACCACAATACGACACAGCTCCTGATGACAGTAAAATTAAGCAAAAAACCCAAACAACATCTTACACCATAAAACAGTGCAGCACAATCTCAGCTGGCAGAGCCTGCCCAGAAACCTGCCCAGGGACAAACACGCACCTGAAGATGGGATGCAGATCTGAAACACAATATTACAACCAGCTTCACAGCAAACTCACTGCTAGTTGCTTCAGCTGTGCAGCCGCTGCCTTCAAATTGCTTTACTCCATTTAACAAACACTGACAAATGCCAAAAAAGTGAAGTTTGTACTGGTAATAAATCCATAGTCATCATCCCTCCTAGATTCTTCTAGAGCTGAGCAGCAGGGCAGTGCCATTAGCCACCAGGCTGTCACCGCCCTGTGCATGAACCAACTGCAGTTTGAGGTACAGAGTTTAAAATGTACAGAGATAACATGAACATAAAGTGGTGCAGGGAAATCCAGAGAGAACTTTTCCTCTGTGTTACCGGCTTTGTTTCTTCAGATGCAGCCTTTGAAAGGAGACAAGAGGTGGTGCAGGATGGTCAGGCCATCACACGAGGCAGTCCTAGTTGAAATATTACACAACTTCTATTTACACAATTTTTTCTTCAAGAATTTTTCATGTGCACATGAAAATGATCATCACTTTCTCTTGTTACTGACATGGAGGCAGTAGACCCTGTAATCTTAGAACAATCTGAATTGCCAGAAATAAAATAAAAACTGTTTTCAGGGAAACATGCATTTATTGTTAAGCATTCCCAGTGAAAAATCAACACCTTTTAAAATGTGTGTTTATTTAAAAAATCGTTTGTGTACAAAAGTGTTTCTGTAGTTTTTATTTTCAAGACAAAAACCACTGATGCTGCATTCCAGCCTCCCCACCCCTGTTCCGCCTCCACAGGAAGTCTGGTGCTCAGAAGCCAACCTCCTGCAGTACTTATAGTTAAGTATTTATTTACTAGAAAAGTCAGAATTTAGATGGAAAAGGTAAGTGAAAAGCAGGGCTCTTCAGCAGTTGACATCAGCATTCCTATGATGGCAGCCTTCTTCAGACACTGCACCAGAGCAGCAGCAGTGGCTGCAGATTGCACAACAGACAAGCACAGCATTGTCACAGTACATTTCCTCAAGTGTCGAGCCCTGATCTCAACTTAGGTTATCAATGAAGGGCTCAGCACCACCAGCGACCCTGGAGCCAGTTTGATGCCTACAGAGCAGGTAACAGCACAGATTGAACATCACAGCACAGTACAGGGCAAATGATTCACAAGGGTTTGTCCAGTGAGAATAAATCCAGTCAGGTTGCTGCCAACAGAGCACTGCGGCTGGAATAACCAAGCCAGAAGCCAAATGCATCGACAACAGTTGGTCTTGTGAGTCTGATGATGAATCAGCTGATGACACAAACACCACAAGCAGGAAGAGCTACCTACATCATTCACGGATAGGTTTGGAACAGATCAGAAAACTAGCAAGAAAGAAGTGATTGCCCCTTTGCCTAGCCCTAGGAGAAAGCCGTGCCTGGAAAATGAGGATGGTAACACTGAACACGTCTATTTGGTCTTCCCAGAAGAGGCTTTAGGCACCCACAAGCATCTTGACTTTCATGCTTTAGTTCCATGATACAACAGATGCTGAAATGCACTTTTTCTACCTCTTGTTGAGCCAGCTGCTCATCAAAACCATACAAAACTAAGCAGCTGGTCACAAATCAGTGCCCCCACACACCAGCTCCATCAACAAAACAGAACAGGAGAGGACAACTTATCTTCTCATTGCCTCTGCTCATCGGCATTTAAGTAAAACCAATTTATTTGCTAAATAATGTTTCCTACTTCAGGCAAGTCTCCAAGTCTAAGCCAGCTTTTGGTGGTGTTTCAGAAGGGAACAAGGGACATGCACAGTTGACTTCCCCTGCGCTAAAAACGGAACTTCCAACACAGTGCACGACCAATGCAGTAAAACAAGAACTCTCGCTTGAATCTGTGTTTTGATTTCCCCCCACTCCCCTTCTCCCTTCCCAAATGACATAAGCAATCCATAAGCTCTGAAGTGCCTAGTCTGAGTCACAGCTGTTAGGCTTAAATTTGCATAGTTTAAATGTTTCTGTTACCCACACCATCTAATGCAGATTTGGTGTTACAAGGTAAGATTCTTTCTGGCTATTTAATTCCTCCTTTCAGACAACAACAAAAAAAGTTTCTATATTCCTTATGTCAGTATTCCAATACTAACTTACATGGAAAACAGTTGAATACAGTGATAATTAGAAAAAAAGTAAGACATATTCATACACCAGTAGTCACTAATTGCTCATAAATACTACCGAACCAATTATAGTCAAGGCCCCATGTACTCTGTTGCAAGCTTTAAACAAAATAATAATAAAAAAGTTTGGAATACGCAGAATGCACTAAATGATGCATCTTTCCAGGATATGTTCCTAAGGGGTTTTTTGTCTCCAAAATGCACCACTTTGTCACACTGAGAACAGTTTGTTCACAGAAGGAATGGGAGGAAGCTGTGAATTTGGCAAGGGGGTGGAATACAGTCAGGGCTTTTGGTACTCATGGAAAAATGGAGGCTTTTGGCAACAAGAAAAGGGCATTGCTCTACCTCTGAACAAAGCTGTACTTTGCTCTTGGAGGAATTGGGTAAGATAGGATAAACCACATTGCTGCATGCACGTTGAAATGTATAGCAGTGAAATCCAATGGATGCTCTGGTAATCCGTAATTGTTATTACCAATCGATACCTTGTTTAGAAAAACGGGGCATTTAGACTTCAAAATGACTGTTTCAAGCCATCTTCTGGCACAACAGAGGAAGACAATGCATGATGTATTTGTACTTAGCCACTGTACCCATGTTTCATGTTCTTGTTGCAAGGAGTGGTAAACGTGCAGCCCGAGTCCAGAGCTGGAGTGGGCTGCACAGCAACTCCACGTCTGTGAATGCACAGGGCCCTGAATATAGCGATGTTCAGTGATACAGAAAACAGAACTACCATTTGTATGTACAACGTGTCACAATGATAAGCTGAACACTAACAGCAAAATTCCTAGGGCTCAGCCCCAGCTGCAGTTAAACTAACCTTGTACAACATTATCCCTATATTCAACTCTGATAATTACCAAGAATACAAAAACATTCCTTATAAAGGAGTCACATGTCAAAATTCAGAGGGACTTGAGACCAAAGATGTCTCCTTAATGCTGGGTCACGTTACTTTCCCAGCTCACTTCTTGAGAAGCTTCCTGCCAGCATCTGAGCTAGCATTAAGCTACTGAACACATGGATGGAGGGCAAAATCCAAAATCCAACATTTATACATAAAGGGGGAAGGGGAAGACAGGTGTTTTGCAGTAGAGAAGAAAATGAGGTAACTTCATGAGAGAAGTAAAACTTAACAGGGCATTCTTTCAGAGGTGACTGCGCTCACCTAAGAACCTCTTTTCCCCCCTTTCCTCGGCTTCCTTTATCTACTTTACATACTGTTGGAGCAGCCTGCTGTTCTTAGGAGACTGCTCTTATCAAAGACACGTTCAGATGCCCGTTACTGAGAAGTTTTATGTCCCCAACAATGATTTCTGAGTTCTTTCCTTTGATAAATAGCAGCGAAGAACAAGGGAAAGTAGTCAGCAATTCATATTTACCACCAGGGTAAAAAAAAAAAACGGTGTTGATGTAATCAAGAAGTTCTTAGCCTGTATAACAGAAAAGACAGCAACTTGAGATTAACACAAGTAGCATTTTGCCAGTTTCCTACCGTCCCTGGTTTTCATGTAGCAAACCAGCTGAACAGTAGCAGCTTCTTGTTAAAAAATAAATAAATATAAGGAAAGTCAAAACAACTCATTTCCTTTGGCATCATTGCAAATGATTTACACTAACTCAAGAAAACCCAAGAAAACTGATCACTGACTACACCTTAAAAAGCAGTATGTATAAAGACTAAGCAAATGCGTTTAGTATTGCACTGATATGAGTTCAAAGTATTTACTGTCTGTGCCCTGTTTTAAGTTTGGACACATCAGACAGAGCAGTACAGGAACATCCCAGAACTAGCCAGGTCTTGACAGCTCTGTTTTCTGGTTTTGTTCCCCTACTACTATGCTCTAGGTATTTAACAGATACCATAATGTTCCTGATTTCATCTAGTATGAGTTATAAACAAACCATGAAGCGCAAAACTATTTCAATTTGTACTTCACAGCTCTAGAAAAACCCCAAGCAGGCACATATTTCCCCACCCCATTAATCCACAGCCTAGGAGAAAAAAAAAAAAAAAAAAAAAAAAAAAAGCAACCCAGAACAAAACAAAAGAGTCATAGAAAAGATGACTGATACAGTACTCCATTATCCACAATCGCCACTCTCTAGTCTCAGGATTTCTCTGAACTTCCTTGTCAGATACACTCTCAAAAGTTAGCATCATATTCACAAAGACATTACAGCTCTCTTTAAATAGATGTACTAGTGTTTGAAGTTGCAAGACTAATAATTTTCAAGCTTTTGCACTCAGGATGAAATGTCATTTTAATACAAATAAAAAGACTGACTGTATGTACAAGCCAAGGTAAGATTTCAGTTCTCATTTATCAGAAACATCAATCCAAAAAAAAGCTAAGTTGAGAACACATTTCTATTTCTATGTGCATTTGAAGTATGTACAGTCAAAACACCAACACAGCCTCCATGTGTTAACCAGAGAAAAATGCAAGCAAAGATGAATTTTAAAGTACCTGGTAAGCAATCCTTAAACTGAAGCCCAAAATAAAGCTAGAAAACTGCTGCAAAAACCAGCTGATTGCATCATATCAAGTACTCAAAAAAATTCTTTTTCATTCTCAGTACACTGGAGAATCAGCTTTGTTCTCCTTCAAACCCTGTGAAATCATATTATCCAGAGTGTACTGAAGAACACTTTACAGCTATTTAAGATTAAAAAAAAAATGAAACCAGTTCCATCTTTTTGTGCTGTATTGAGGCATACTCCTTATATGATTGTGTAGAAAATATGATGGATGAAAATCACTACTGATAATTCAAAATATATATTTTTTAAAGGGGACCCTAGACTACTGCAATGGCACACATAATACCCACAAGATGATGAAACATAATCAACAGTATGATGTAAGGGAGGGGAGAATCAGGTTTCCCAATTAATAAGCTAGAAAGAAAATGGCTCTGAATAGGTCACCATTTGGAACTTTGGGTAAGTCTTGAAAGTCTGTCAGGAAAAAAGTTACAAAAGCAATTGAGTATTTCAATGGTGCTCTCTTCAGCAACCCTACCTAATATGTCTATTAAGTACAAGCATGCAAATATAGGTCAATCCACAGGCACATAGGATCCATGTTAAAAACAGTAAGATAACTGTGATGAGTGGCACCAACAATTTTGATGACTAACACTCAAAATGTTGCTTTCTGAATTACTAAATCAAAATCCTGAAGCAAGTTCCTGCTAGTCTTTGTCACACTGCTAAACACTAAAGTAGGCATTGTTTTCCCCCATTATCTTAGCTGAGCTCAAAGAATTTTTACAATATTTAGTAAGAAAAAAAAATTAAAGTATTTCCCCTTTTTAAATTTACACAGACGTTTAATTAGCTTTATTTACAGAGCGCTTTTTTTCAGTCTCCAATAGTGCCTAGATAGCATCATCAGGCAAGAGTGCCAGTTTTGAAAGAGAATCTATATAGAATCCTAGGAATAACAGATGGTGATGCTCCTCCAGAAGGGGCAAGCTGGACTACAGAAGCAGCTCTCTCTATATGGCTCAGTTACTCAGGAGTAATTCTGTTGCAGTCTCTACATCCCATGATTTTGAAGACAAGGCCACTATTACTGCATTCTGCAATGAGAAAACAAAAGCAATAATATTTTCAGTGTGTGAACCTGCAGCTCCAAGAAGTGGAATGAAAAGTTCACAGAAAATCCAAACACATTTGTTTACCATTTCTTAAGTCCCAACTAATAATTGACAGAAAAATTGTTTCAAAAAGGCAGGGGTAGCTCACAAGATTTATCTGTAACAAAGGACTTTAAAACTCCAATACTTAAAAATAATTAGCAAAATACCATACTTAGACCTATACAATGTCATGGAAGTAGAGAATCTACTTTAGTAGATTCTGATGACCCCTGTATTTATCAACTTGCTCTGTCCTTACTGGAAATATTTAAGTTATTTATACTTACCTTATCAAAGCCCATAGCACAAAGGTTTTCTATTTTTCCGGTGTATTCTGGACTAGAAACTGGTGCTCCAGCATACACATGTGCCCAAAGTCGAGCTGTCTGTTTAAACATTTCTGGATTTTGTTTGTACTACACAAAAGAGAGAAGGGGGGAAAGCAGAAAGTTAAATCAACTCAATCAATCCAACCAAACAGCAAGACAACACGGCAGATTGCAAGCCATCATTCTTCCCACAATACCTTCCACAATGTTTCATACTGCTGCTATTCTCTTGAAGTATATTTCGAGGTGAGGATTACACAAAGAGCAAACCTATGCAAGCATTTCATATAATGAGTTTGCCTTCAGGTTAAATTATGCACTGTTGGTATTTGATGTGTGCAACCAGGTACTGCTCTCAACTGCACAGATCAAAGTAAAGTAGCTATATTTAGCACAGCTGCTGAAAATTTATATTCCGTGTGACAGAGTACAAATTATCCCTATGTTAACATCTCCTGAACATGGTACTATGTACTACTCTAATGCACTCCTCTAATCACTTAAAAATATATATGGTTTTGCACACTGCAAGTAGGCCTGCAGTTTTTCAGCCTGGGCTAATATTCTACTACTAGGCTTCTTCCTGAGAATGAGGATCTTGATCACACAGGTGACAGAAGAAGGGCTGAAAAATGGGTGAGCAAGTGCAAAAAGCTAGGGAGCTGCAAGTCTTCATGAAAGCTTTTATTTACCAGAAAAAAAAAACCAACATGCCAATATGTAACTATATTATTTTGTACCGATCTCATCGCTAAGCAGTCTTCCAATAAACAGACTGGGCCATATTGCAGAGAATTTTTAGTGTGTGCCAAGAACGCAACTGCCAAGAAAGTGGGTCATCTGTCATAAACTGTACTCAGCAAAGTTAAATGATTTTCCCATTTTAACAGCTTTTGTATGCAATATCAAGTTTTTTTGTCTTTAAAAAAATCTTCTTCCCTTAGATCATAACTTTAGTAAGACAAGATATTAGGAAATACATTTTTCAATTATTTAACTACATTTTAAGGACAGAAATATGGCTGATTATCATTCTTAGACATTTCATTAATACACAAAAATAATAATTAGTAAAATGCTGTAAATAATGGTAAAATGCTGTACATGTCATTTTGCCTCTCCTACAACAATCCACAACAACCACACTGCTTTGTGTGCAATGCCCACCTCCCTCTAATTCTGATCCGCATCATAGTTTGTATATTTATTTTCTGGTGGCATTAATGGCATTAAAATGAACATGAGAGGTAATCTATTGTTGGAAGTAAATCACTATTATAAATACAGTGGTCTGCAATAAATTTCTTTTGGTGTACTGATTAAAAAAGAAGAAGGATTAAGTTAAACCCCAGCAGCATCCTGAAGTACTGTTTTCTTCTGCTCTTAAGAGATCTTCCCCCAATTAATTTTTTAAAAATATTTTTGAGAACACTGCCAAGCCTAGAAAGCAACCAGCTGAAGTGCAAAGAATTAGTCATAATTGCATTTTACTCAGAACAAGCTTTCACTGTTCTATTAATAGAATTCCTTTACTTAGGTATCTGTAAATAATCCAGTTTCTCACTGAATTTAGAAAAGCCTAAAGGCAACTTTCACTGATGTTTCAGTATCAGGAATCTGAGGCAGTTCATGTTGCTGTACTGAAAAAAACCCAGGAAGCAGAGCAACTAATACACCAGACAGCTGGTGTCTGAAAATACTGCTCTTACTCAAACATGAATTCTCCCTGGGATTCTCTCAAGTGCTTGTAGGAACTGCCATTTACCTGGACAACACACAGTTTAATAAAATAGCACAAGTGTGGAGGATAATTAATTCCTTGTGAATTTTTGTCTTGGAAAAAGCAATTAACCCCAAACAAAGTAAAAGAGACCCCAACACCAAATAACCACATGAAAAGAGCAATTGTTTACCAACATCCCTCTCAACACCATTATTATCACTTTCTACTTACATACACATGCCTGTAACTCAAGGCCAAACCCCAGCATAGTTTTCATGCAAGTATTTGCAGGAAAGTGGATAAACTGAATCCTCCCCACATCAGCCATGCCACAGTCCCACTGAACACACACCCCACAAGCACCTGAGGGGCAGCCTGGAAAACTGCTCTTTGCAATCTACAGTTTCATGGAGTTTTTCTGCCTGAGAAAAAAACTCCTAACAGCTCATGTGCTTCTACTGTTAGGATTCCCACACAAAATTCTACCATCAGAGCCAGAAATGGCAAACGCTGTATTTGTTCTTTGTAAAATGGATATAGTGTTTTTTTCATGAAGGAGTGTGACCGCAAGGGCATACATCTGGAAAAAAAAAACCCCAGTGCAGGGATGTGCCTGGTGGCCTTTCTGGCCTTTGCAGCACTTCTCCCTGGCCAGAGCAATTCAGCCTGACAGAATGTTCAGGGACATTTATTCAGAGCAGCCTTACTGCAGAATCCCACCAGCAAGCCTTCTGTACTTACTGAGCACGGTGGTAGCAAACAGCTCTCACGCACCCAGCGGTGCAATGGGCTACCTCTAATCTCCATGTTTCCCCCTGAATCCTGACAGGTTTCAAAAAATGCTGATCTATCACTCTGCACTGAGTTTTAAAGGGAAAGAGCGCACACCTTTTCACCCCATCCTGGAGGGTTCTGACTTACAGAAGATACAGGTGAGAGAGAAGGTTCTTCCAGCATCAACTAGCTTTTTTCTTCTGTTACTGAAATACACCCTTACTGCCAGTCAGTGGGGAGGCCAGGCTGCCCTTCTCTCTCCCCAGAGTAAAAAGGAAAGCACACACTTACGTGGGACTTTGTTGAGAACTGTCAGAGGAAAGACTGTTTCTATCCTTCAGCAACACTTTAAACAGAATCATGCCAGTCCTGATATGGCCTAAGATCCAACTGACATTTTTTGGTATTAAAAGTTACCACTAGTGTCTGAAAGGTGACAAACCTTATCGATTATAAATTTTTTCAGATAGCAATTCAATCAGTGATTAAAACAGTTATCCCCAAGTCATTGTTCATAAAATTTTGACATTAAACAAATACAATGCTCAACAACATTCATATTAATCCAGAAGAGGAGCTACATACAAAGCCAAATCCAATTAACACCACCAAGTTAAAACTCATTTAAAACCAATAGCATATTTCTTTTCTTACACTGGAAGCTTTAGATTTTAAAAGGCAAGTTACACTGAAATTCATTTAACTACGCCGTTATCTCCTGACATTTCTCACAAAGTGATGTAAATAAAGGACAAAACCTCCTGACACTGTAGAGTAACTAATACTCACTCTGGAATTCAAAAAGAGCACAAAACACTGTAGCAGCTCACATTTACTACAGGCAATTTTACAATAAATAGTTTAAAATCTTGTATCTCCTGTAAGCCTTGGGACCTAACCTGAGTCAGTAAAGATTACAGAAGTGTTACAAAATCACAGTCAACTGAGTATCTTACCTGGTTTGCCACTACTGCATCTTGTGGATCATCTGGTTCTGCAGCTGCCAACAATGCTTGCAGCGATAACAACACTGTTCTTAGAGTCATTGCTGCTGCCCTAAAATTGAAAATTCAGAAAATCCTTTACCATATCCCATGCCTGTATTTACCCTTGTGGCTATACTGGCATAGAAGATATGAGTTCATGTACAGATTTTAAGTCCAAGAAACATAATTTTAAACTGCTGCAGCTTACAGTTACTAAAATACTGTTCTGTATATATATACTTAAATAAGGTTTTCAACGCAGACTTTCCTATTAACAATGTTAAGTTTTTGTAAAGTACCTTGACCTACACATTTCACCATGCTCACTTAAGGCAATCCATTTCATATGGGGAAAAAAACCCCACAAAAACCAAGGGCAAAACAGGTTGTGCCATTGTCCCTCGCTCCTGGGGCGGGGCCGGCAGGCTGGGGATGCTCCCTCTGCCGGCACTCCTCGTGCAGGAGCACTGACCTACATTTTAAACGTGTGTAACAGGTAAGGAATTCTATGCGCTGCATCTCTTTGCACCAGTTTTAACATCACATTTTTCATTAAATCGAATCATTTACATAGTTAATTACTACTACAATAATAAAAAGGTTAGGCTAATTATGGAATGTGTAATCAAAATACTTCCTTGGCTTCCTCTCACTACAAACTGACAAGACTTGGTAGCAGGAAAATATTCTGTAATCATAATGGTACTGGAAAGTCACGCTTTGCCCCTGTGAAAGAACTCTGTGGAAGGTAGCACAGTCCCAGAGTTGGAACTTCTAAGAGTTTAGATTCTTATAATTTATTTTGATCTCAAAGTATATTTAAAAAAAGACACCTCAATAATTTAGTAAGGGAAAACCCAGTATGCCCAGAGAAGTCAATAAACCTTCAAAAGTAAGCACATTAAATTATTACACACAATTATTCTGAATTCCAGTCTGTAAAGTTGCAACATTTACAGTTTCATTAGACTTTGATCATAAATAATGTCTCTGAGCTACCATTTCAGTTGGCATACACTGGAAACCAAGTAAGAACTCCATAGACTCTATGGAAGTTGAGTATTTCTGATTTGAACAGTTAACTAGATTCTTAAAATCATTGTGGCAATGGCACAGACAGATGTTCAGACCAATACAAAATCTGTTCACTCTGCTTAAGAACGAGTAGCAAGGTGAGTGGTGAAAATATGACATTTTAGATTTGAGCAAAGTGATTATGACACAGGAATGTCAGAGGAAACACAGGCACCCAATTTCTTACAAACAAACTTCAACTTTCAATCCACAGAAAAGAGTTTCTTTTTCTCAGAAGATTGCAAATAAATGCAAAGAGTTTGTTAGAATAGGCGAGGAACAATCTGACCTGATGGTCCAGCTACCAAGGAAACGGTGTGCAAGTGCGTTTCCAGGCTTAGGCTGCAGAAATTTATGTATTTTCCAGTACTGAGTCACTGTATCAAGGTACTCTAGCAGTGTAAACCAATGAACAGAGAATGGATGGTAGTAAAATGTCAGAGGTACATTTGTGGCACCCAAATATTATGTTCCTAGATGCTTACATTCACAGCTTTCTTGCTATGTCACTAACCATTCAAACATGCCATTCTTCCCTAATTGTTTCTAATTCTAGAAGCTTTTTCTCAGTAAGTTATTTTTTAGCTCGATAATTATTGCTGAGCTTTCGCAGTGCAGTGTTCTACATCAAAATGCAAGTGAGAAACATCCCAAATGACAGAGATTTTAATTAGTACATAGTGTCTCATTCCAACTGCCACACCAGCTTGAAGGCCCTTAAGCTGAACATAGTAGACTTAAATCTTAAAAAAATCCTTATGCTTTTAAATCTGAATTCTGACAAATCACAAAACCATCACAACCTATAATTTTCCTCTTTCAAACCCATTCCTTAGTAATTTTCTTTTCTTTATAGGTACCTAATGCTATTTTGCTCTTAATACTTTCCTTGGGCTTGTAATCTCTACTGGTTTATAGTATCTTGAAATTACCCTATTTAATGTACACACTGATGACATAGTTCACATTCTCATCTGCTAGCATTACAGGAATGTAATGCAACATATCTACTATTCCAGCATTCCGGTGTCATGGAATACTAACTCTTTCAGGACTTACTATGTTCAAATAGATGTAGTAATTTTTATTTTTATGCAATCAATTTCAGGTACTATCACATCTGCCACACCCACTGTAAAACCTGAAGTCTTTTTCCCAGTTAAGTAATTTTATTATGTTATTTACTATAGTTTGAAAGACAGACATGAAATACCTATCAACAATAACTAATGCTATAGTTACTTTTTCCAAATAGAAGTTGCTCTTTCCTTTAGAGACATCTGAAAATGTAGAGAAAATGACATAAAAAGGATCACAGCCTTTTATGCTACTTTTACATGCAATTTACTTCCACTGACAATGTACCTTCTAGGAGATCTAGGAGAGGAATGTAAAATATACTTTGGGGAGCAGGGGGCATTGCTAAGAACCAGAGGTGCCATGGACACCAGCTGTCTCCAGCTGGCTTTCGAGACTGCCAGGTCCTTTCAATCCCTGTTCACCTACCACATTTGTAGATTTTTATACAAAGCATACTGACTACTTAAACATCTGACAAACCAATTTCAAAATAACAATAAAAAGCAACAACATATCCATTTATATATACAGATGGCAATATGATCAGAGAATTTAAACTCTGAAATACTAAGTTTCAGACAAGATTGGTTTAGCCACCTTTATAAAGAGATTTTAAAATGTAGCTTACAACTTATTCTCAAGTCTCACGTCTCAAAACAGCTTTCCCATCTCATGCATAGTAATATAGTCTTTATTGGACAAACATTGAAAAAGTATCCTTAAATCATAAAAGAAAACCCGTTACAGCTTCAGTTGCTGTTTGTATTAAACAAAAGAATAAATTAAAGTTTTTGATTTATGGTAGAGAAAAACTGACATTTTCTGTAACTATAGCATAACCATCCAAAATCTTCTACCTTTAGAACACCAACTTTTGTGATTAAAGAAAGTCAAAATGGCTTATTTTCTACATAGCTTAGTCTTAATTTTTCACATATATATTAAGATTCACAGAAGACCTGAAGAGACCACTAAAAATAGATTCTGATTTCCCATGAACTTAAAAGCTTTTCTTTCTTCCTGTTACCCTCTTTTGGGAGAATACAGCAAATGGAGATGACTGCCTAGAATTGTATTTACAGATACCAGTAAGGCAGGACCTGTTCCTCGTAAGCAAAAAGCAAGAACAGTTCCCATCATCAGTTCTGAAAGAAAATCTACACTAACAGAGGCACAAAGCTAAGAATCCCAACACACACATCCACACACACTCCCTCCCCAACATCTTCCCAAGCCAAACAAGAATGTCCAGGGGAAGAACAAAAAGAAAGCTGTATTTTCCTTTAAACAAATTTCCAGTGCAAAGATACAGATCTTCTGAATTTTCCAATGCACCTCCAAGGTTTATTGATCTAAAATAAAACCCCCAAAAAGTTAGGTATTTCCAACTCTTCTTACATTTGAAGTTTACTTCTAGGTGTGGATTTATGTGCAACAGCTCATAGAGTTCAAGCAATTCTCTTTGGTAACTCAAGCTAGCTGCATGGTTGTGTTCTAGGTAGGTTCTCTCCTCCTTGCCAAAGGCAAGGTTTCATATTGCTCTTGACAGACTTCATCTGATCTGTTCTTAACTCAAGCCTCAAGAAGGCTCTTGGAAAATCTTCAGTTTTTCCCTATGCTTGATATTCCACACACTGAGATGGCTTTCCAATCTTTCACTGTACATTGTTTTTGCTTAGACCATAATTCTTGTTACTTCACTGTGGATTTTTCCTATCTTTCTTCTACAACAACTCTCTAAGCAGGTACAGCACTTCAATGGAAACCTGACCAATCACCAGTAACAAGCAGCCAGCTTGTACAATGAGTTTTACAGGTAAAACTTCCTATTTGCCTTGCACATGACCTTACATCCCCTTTGTTCCCTGACGCTACTGGCTCCTCTTTGCTCCTGAAGCTTACAATAAGCTTGACTTCCACTCCCAAAATGTTGCTTAGCTATCATGCAGGTTTGCCATCTGCAAAATGGGAGGAGGCCGCTATCATGCACCAGTGAGCTGCAGAGAGCTCCCTACAGGGATGCACTGTCCCTGAGAGAACTTGAAACTAAAAGCCTCCACTGTGGACATCCAAAAGCTCAGCCTTCTATTGGCATTGCATTTGCTAAACAGCAAGGAAAATATGGATTGAATCAGAACAAAGAGAGCTGGATATACATTTTGTTCACTTACACTTTTTTCCTCTTTTTTTTTAGACAATATCTTAGGGCATTTCCATTAAAAAAGAGCACCCATAGTTTGGGTGATTATAGTGTTAACATTAAAGGCACAGCAAGCCAGCTGTGCCCAGCATGCCCGAGGAAAGAAATCTCTTTTACCTTTTGATGAGCAGAGAGTCCTAAGAGGATTACAAAACACTGCCAAGTTTTATTTTTTTCCTTCATTTTTAAAGACTAAGTAATTTGCCATTTAGGAAGTTTTTACTTATGTTCTTTACATTCCTCTCTAGGAAACAATCTCTCTCATTATTCCAAGAGGGTAACCCAGCAGAATGCCAGGAACAGCTGCAGCCAGCAGATTGCTACTCCACTCTGTCAACCAAACGTGGCTACGGGAACACTTTTTCTACATAATCTGCAATATTTGTTCCATTTGTGAAATAAATAAGCTTGTTAATCCAAGACAAAATCTTTGGGACCTTGTACCAGCGGCTTATGGAATCTGGAAGGAAATTAATAAGGCCTTTGAGTGGAAGCCCGTTGCATAGTCACTATTTACAGGACAGCTACAAGACCAGGCACCCATCAGGAAGAATAATAAAAAAAGAATAAAAGGATGGCTTTGACACAGCACTAAGGGGAAAGACAGCCTGCTTGCTGGAGGGTTCCCTAAAACCATGTTAATATTCTCTGCATTTTTCCCAGTTTTAAGAAGTTTCAGTGCTCCTCAAACATCCTGAACAAAACCCAGTAGTAGTGCGTAGCCCGGAAGATTACAAACTGGCTGCTGCTAATTTATCTATTAAAATTGTATTATCTCTCATAATGATTTCTGCATCTCAACTAAAACTGAAGCATGAATCCTCCAGCAAAGTCACTATGACAAAAATATTGTTATTATTCATTATTAACTGTCAAAGCCACAAAAGCCAAGGGTTTTTGTTGCCATATATGCAGCCACGACACATTCACTTAATAATCTCTGCTCAAGAGATTTATGCAGAACAGCTTTCAAGTAATTTAGTTCTCAGGTTTCAGTGAACTGCATTAGATATGTTGTATATTTAAGATTAAAGCTTTGAGACAGAGTACTAGCCTGGAAGATAAATATAGGCCATATAAGTGAAACCACATAATGAAAATTATGTCAGATAAGCATAAACAGTATTCCTTTTACAAAATCATACCCCTATTTTAATTCTAACAGCAAACAGTAGCTGCTTTCCAAACAAACTGGCATAACAGGTACTTAAAAATCTAAACATGATGAAAACCCACAGCTGCAAAGAATTTTAGTATCAAGCATGCAATGTGGAAAAAGAATTTCATTAAACTCATTAGAAATAATTTAAAGACATTACTTTGCAAACCAATAAAACCTCCTGCCAATATGCAGAATATCATCTCAACTACGCTCATTAGAACAGAAAATCATTACCACAGGATAGAAGGGAAGAGACCTTCAAAAACTATACAAACACATTAAAATCTTTATATTTGTCTTTACCAACTATAAATGAGTATTTTATCAGCTTAGTAACTCTTTCAGAAATCCTGCTAAGACCCATACACCAAACTTCTCCATTCCTTTAACTCTCAAATCTCACTGACAAATAGATCTGCAGCAAAATTTCAGACATATATTTAAACAAGGCAACAAGAGGAGCGTTATTCAGTTAAGAGCATTACAAGTCAATGAAGTAGCATTTCAAAAACAGATCTTGTTGTTACAAGATTTGACAAGAAAGGTTGTAGAATTAAATATATTTTCTAGAATACTTCCACAGGAATATTTCAGAATTGCATTTGTCCAATTTACTCTGGAATGCCTGGTGAAATAACTTAAATATTAACTTATTAATCTTGGGGGAAGGGGATCAGGATTGCTTATTTTTTGTTTGCTTTCTAATGAAGCTGTTTTATTAATTTTTTTCAAACCACTTTTCAACCTAGACATACAGAAGACTTATTTTTGGTGGTGTCTGGTGGTACATCCTCCCCCTGGCTCCCTCCTTCGGCGAGCTATGGTCTCAGGAATGCTTGTTAGGCCTCAGCCTGGATTAATGGCACCTGGACAGCTAGGCTCCCTCGAGCTTATCAGAAACATGCCTGCTCCCAGAACTTCTATTGTCTAGTAAGCTCCTGTTTTCCAACAGATAGCTTTGAGTTCCTTCTATCTGAAGAAGAGACCAAGTTGAATAGCATTTTTGTTATTGGACTTTTCAAGGAATATTCCAGTAAATACCAACTCATCCTTGTGGCCAGGATGGAAATTTACTGATGATTTCAATCTGTCATCTTGTGACCCAATCTATGAATAATGATACTGAGACCCTTTGAGCTGTCCTGGACCACAGCAGGCTGTGACCAGTGCTTCCCAGAGTGGGATGACTCTCAGAGCCAGCAAACTCTCAAGTTTATGAGACCCTGAGGATTGCCATGGAAAGCCAATGAAGCCTGGGCTAATATCCTCACCATTCCCCAAGGCTTAATCTTTTGCCCACTGAGAAGATCCAAAGGCATCTTGCAAGCACTTCACTGAACTCGAGGCTAATTTTTCCAAAGTATTTATACCTTTGTACATATTTATTTTTGTCTGTGTGCACGTGTATTATGAATGTTGCCACTTCAGATTTAACCTGATCTAGTGGAAGGTGTTTCCATGGCAGGGAGGTTGGAACTCGATGATCTTTAAGGTCTCTTCCAACACAAACCATTCTATGATTCTGTGCTGTGAGCATTTCTTAATTAGCTGCATATACTGAAGGCCAATAAACAACTTATTTAAACAATATTAACCATTCATATTGTTTAGTGTGTTTTAGGAAGATAGGAAAAAAAGTCTTATCTATCAAAATACAGAAATTATTAAAATAGTAAACAGTGGAGGCAGCTGTAAATTTTTTCTTATCAAGGGATTAGAGGGCTTTGACAAGCACTTCAACAATGCTCAAGTAATTTTCATATACCATTCTATGATTTGAAAAGAAACAAAACTTACAAATAGCACCACTAGAAAATGAAGGGATCACAATACATTAAAAATCATTTGAAGAGGGATTAACAGTATACAGGAAATCTCCCACCATCACCACCAGGTTCTGAGCAATTCTCGCCTTGGCGCTTCCAAACGAAGACACTGTTTCAAAGGAAGAACTATAAAACTGTACAACTTTAAAGAACTTTAAAACTATATAACTGGCATAATACTGGTGCTTCTTGTGTCAGCTGGTTTAAATATACAGAAAACAAATTCTTTTCCAGTACTCCTATGAAACTCCCAGGGGGGTCTGAACCCAGATGTTCAGACCCCTTTGAGTTTCCTCAGGACTCAGCCCCATGGAGACTTAGTGGAGAGAGACAGACAGCTGTGATCCAGTTGTCTGAAAAGGAATTTAATAATACAAAAATAACAAGCAATGAGGCATTGACTGTATTGGAATGAACCAGACCAAGGCAGTAACAAGAGGCCAAAGGCAAGAGGCCCAAGTGGGCCAGGGTCAGACAGGGGTACTTACACACCCTGGTATGGGTGGGGAGTTAAGGTGAGGTCTGAGGGAAGGGTCCACTGGGGGACAATGATTAAGAATATTAAAATTCCTGCACCAAAAATTAACCTATGGGAATATGGAGAACGAGGAACCTTCTGGTAACATTTGCATACTTGAACATGTGAATAAACTCCCTGTTTATGGCATTTTGAATGGGGTTTCCCAAGGCATTTTTCCAGGGTTCTCTTCTTCCTTGGGGAAACCACCCTCTACACTCCTATTTCATACACATCTTGGAGAAGGAATATATTAACGTTTGGGTTTTTTTAATCAAGCAGAAATAACAGAAATAAGACACAGATGAAATTATCTGTGCTAGACATAATTCAAAGATTACAAGAACAAGTCAACTCTTATCTCCTGTTTGTCCTTCTCAAATATCAAAGGTTTTGACTAACAACCCAGAAGTACATAAATTAAGTTGAAGCTCATGGGGTTTTTAGGTCTTCGTTGCCTTTTGATACTTACAGACAACCTCATGCTCACTCATTAATCTGCTTCAGAGTATGATTTCTCAGAAGACTGTACTTGGACAGTTAAAGACTCATTAATCTCCAGTAAAACTGTAGGGTGGTATGAACAATTAGATGCAGGTACAAAAGTGCACAGACTTTACTGATAAGAAAAACCATACCAGGTACCATGGCATGTACATTGAAAGCTTTTGTTGCCTGAAAGAACATCAAGTGCTCTGAGATGCTAAGAAAATATAGGCCATCCCAGAAGTTAGAAAGACAACAGTTTATGACTTTTTTATGAATTACAATTATTTACAATTACAAATTATGAATTTTATGAATTACAATTTCATTTCAGTAATTTACACTGTACTGTGCCAGATGATTTCTATAATCTCATACATCTGTAAAAGATTAAGACCCTGGATCTGTCACCTGCAAGACCTCAAGACTTCAGCATTCTCCTCTAAAGTTTCTGTTTCAAACCCAACTGATGTCTGCTTGGCCAACTGCACTCTTGACAAAGTTGTTGACTTTACAAGCTGTCTCAACCCTCAACACAATAAGACACCGAGAATAGTAATTAGATACCGGTATGATCTTCTGGGGAATTACAGTCCTATTCTTTTGGGGCAAACATGGAGGAAAATAACCATTAGGTATAAGGTATCATGTCTATCACACAACTGTTGTATACAGTCTTCAAACCACATGAAATCAATTACTGTGAAAGACAAATGAACAATGAATGCAGCTGCTGGTTTGGACACAAGTCTATTCCACAGATTTTGGCTATTAAAACTTCTGCAGTAACATTAACTGATCAAAGAAGGCAATAGGTAGTATTTGCTAACAGAAAAGAACTAAAATAAACTGACGCAAAACCACCCAAAATGTCAACGATGAAATGTTCACTCTAGTGCAAAAAAATTTGGAAGAACTCTCTGTGCATATAATATATACTTAGTATTTAATATATACTTAGTGTTTTCCAAAATTATCACCCCATCACTTCATTTGCATATTTGCACCTCAGAACACCGTACCAAAACGTGTGCTATAAGGACATCTCAAATTATAAGCACAAGGTGAAAAGCAAGGTGAGCTGATGCCTATCCAGGACACCAGTATATTTGATTTTGCTCATTTAAACCCCCATGGAATCTTACCATTGATCTTTCAGAATATCCAAACAAATGGCCCCAGTGACTGAGCTAATATTAGGATGCCATATTTTGGTGATAAACCGCACCTAAAAAAAAAGACAATTTTTAAAAACAAAAGCAGTAATTAAATGCAGTATACTAAGAAAACATTTTAAATCCACCACTTAAAAGAATACTATGAAGAAATAATAATTCAGAAAATGTAGTACTACAAATGGAATTAAGACATGATACTACTGCTTATTTCAGGAGGCTTCAAGTTTGTAAGGCTGTTTGTTAGAGCCTTGCCCTTCTCAAAACAGACCACTGCCAAGCTCCCCAAACTCATCCCTAACTGCTTTCTCACATGTTCGCATCCCTGCATCACACAAAGCTAGTTAGAAATATCCTCCACTATACAAGCATTTTGACAAGCAGATGGTCAAATACTGATTTAAAACTTCTAACATTATTAAAAGTGGGCTTTCTAGATTTCACAGAGTCCTTAACTCTACACACAGGAACTGGGTATGGAACAGAACTCACTGTTGAGCTAAATTGTTGGCTACAGAAGTATTAGAAAAATTTCTTTGGTGGACACTACTGTGTCTACAACCATCCTGTGTCACTACCTCATAGGCAGAAAGCTGTTCACCAACACAAAACTTAACTAGACTACTATTATTTTTCTTTGCTATTGAAAGGATCTAGTCCCAGCATTTATTCATTAATTATGTCCACATTTTACACTAAAGCGTATTCATGCTCACAAAACATTACTAAAATCAGGTTTTGGTGGTTTGAGTTTTCTGTTTTTTTTTTTAAGACACCGAGAAAGGTAAATGCAGCACTTTCTGTTAAAGGTCTTGGAGACCAAAGTTGTCCTCAGAAAGGACATACATGCCTTTAGAAATTCCCACTTCACTTTCTCCAAGTTGCACTTTAACTGCTTTCTAGTGATTTTTGACGCGTCTGTTTCTCATTTCTCACCCTAAACTCCTGAAAAACATTTTATGTATAGCACAGATCTTTCAACTTTTGCCCCTGATCTGCGAGCAAATCAGCAGAGAGAACACATTATCTGTCAGGCAGTGCAGGTAAAGACCCTACATACAGGAAATGGAGACCACCAAGCCCTAAGGCAGCAAATAAATCATGGAATACAGACTCATCTTTCAGCATCCACAACCTGTTACAGCTCTCCTTATTTTAGCTCCCACCAGAACATGTGCAGATTAAAGAACCGAGACCAACAGACATTTAACATTTTCTCTGTCTTTTGTTCCAACTTCAAGGAAGTAATTCAAAGCACCTATGAGCTACTGGCACATCTCTCTTCTTCCTCTTCCCCAGTATTACATATCAGGGTGACAATAATAAGAATCTAGGACATGTTCTTGGTTCAATACACCTTTCAGACAAAAAGAAGACCAATCAAGAAGTTGAGTCAGACAACTCAGGTGTCTACTGATTCCAGCCACTGAAGAGTGGAGTAAATCAGGGCACAGGAACATACAGCTGCAGCTGCACATGGCTGGGGAGAACATTCAGAGCAGAATCACAGAACGGAAGTTACAGAAAGATGCAGTAAAGTTAAAAGGCCAAAAAGTTGAGAAAAATATATGAATTACTTTACCACAGCCATTTCTCATCTCTCATCCATGAGCACATTATCTATTCCTTCAACAGAGAAGGAGTAAGACTATCATATTTATCTGTTGGTTCTTCAAGACACACAACTGTACATGTCACTATTTGATTATTACTAGAAACTTGGCAGGTTAGATTCAAGAATCTTTTAAGTGTAACTTATGGAGCCCAAGAAATTAAAAGAACCATTAACTCCCTATTACAACATTTCTTCAACAATGCTGAGGGGGAAGGAAGACAGCTGTACTCTCTACATCATTTAAAACTGCCTGAAAACTGTATTTATCTTGTCAGAAAAATATTACATTAGGGTCAATAAATAATAAGGCCCAAGCTCCTCCCCAGAACTTCCCAGTTTGTACTTTTAGGAACAGAGTGTACTTCTGATTGGATACAGTTTTGCATCCTGCTTTATTCCTGTCTAAGTATAACAGTTCCAATCCTTGTCTAGAAGTGAATTTAAAAAAACAAACATACAAAAACCCCAAAAACCCCAACAAACAAGAAAACAAGTAAATAAGAATACTCAAACCCAACTTGTTAGCCAAACTGTATTATCCAAAAAAGTGCATCTGCAGTACCTTAGGAGGATTAAACGGATATGTTTCTGGGATTTTTATTTCTAGCTGATACCTTCCACCTGCAAAAGACGAGAACAAGTCGGAAATTATATCAAAAGAACATTACTCAAACTTAGTCCTTCATGACACTAAGGCTCACACTTCTAAATGAACAGATTTTCAAGTAATTCAAATTTACCCAGCAGTATTAGTTAGGAGATATACTTAGATTTCATCTGTTTCATAAATAAATGAATATAAAGTCAGTTAGAAAAGCTGTGTTTGCTTATGCAAATCAGTACCTACACTTCTTAGGTATATTTAAGGTGTACATTCTCATTCCCAATCTTATCTTTTCCATGATTTATTTTAGTAAAAGATACCAAAATATGAACCAAATATCTTCTAAACAGATGAAAAAAGAGGCCACAGGAATATTCAGGCTGAACATGGGATATTACATTATTTTGACTCTTTTCTGATACCTCATGACAAATTTTCTTCAAATTACATAATTTAAATTACCTGTATTTCATTTTAAACTTTTTGTTCAAAGATATTCAATTAAGTCCTTCAGAAGAGCTCCCACACTTTGGGGAAAAAAAATAAAGGAGGTACCAGTGTTTAATTTCATTATGTTCTGTATTACCACCTCAAGTAGTTACTTCTGTTTCAATTCTGCAAACATTTTGACACACCAGTACCATTAATATAATATGAAAGGGAAGAGCAAACAATAAAGGAACTTGGCCAGAGCATACATTAATAAGAGCTTGGAAGACAGAACCCTCTCCTACTGCCCAGCTTTAAACATTTCTCAGTTTCAGCTCTTTATCACATTATCATTCCCTATCCTATTTCCATTATAGTTCAGTTAACATTCAAGTTTGCTACCAATACTTGTGTTTTCTCTCAAACTATCTCTGCCTGGCTAGTAAAGACCATTTGCCAGGCAGTTCAATGACAAAAAGAATAGGGTATAAAAAAAACACACACCAAATTAGACAATTTTTATAAAAACTGAAAGCATTTATCCTCACTTGCAATTTTTTTCTTCGACCTGTTGCTCTTCTTTCGGAAACCTTTTCCTTCTGTCAGTATAATGTGTTACAATTTATAAAGTTTCTTGAATTAACGCTGAAGTATTTGCAATCTATTTTCCTTGAGATTTCCAGAGTGATTTACTCTGCAAATCAAACTATATAAAACCAACTCTCAAGTAGTGACAATACTGCCAACAAGATACACAAGGTAAAAATCCCTCAAAGTACTCCTCTCAGCAGTTACAGTATATGGTATCTTTTCATCTGTGCCAAAAAAGACATTAGTAGCCCCTAACAGCTCTCACTTTTAAAATGTATTTCAGCCTAATACACTCCACCTGAAATTAGTTAGTATCATTTTGATCAGGTTTTCCACTATTATCTACAGCTGTTCTTTTTCTACTTAACACTAAAGTAACTTGAGAAGTTTTAACAGAAAATATTATATAAGAAAGGCCAATAAATCCAAAATTATAATAGTAATGATTAAATTGATTGCTTGTCTGCTTACAGCACAGGAGAAACAGTTTTGAAGACACATACATCAATAAGAGACCTTAAGGAAGTTTGATTTTCCTTTTCTTTAAATTGAAGCATAATTCAACAGCAACTGTTTTTAAGAAAAGAAAACAGCTACACTCTGCCTGGATTACAAAATTCATCAGTTGTTCTGCAATTTTGCTGCCACATCATTTTGTGGTAATATGAAATTTATCCTTAGGTATTATCATTTCTTCTGCATACCACAAACTATTACAAGTCTTCTCCTTAACAGGATATTCAACCACCAATATTGTTCACTGCAAAATGATGAGCTGGTATTATTTATATAGTACTGTGTTCCACTAAACTTTACAGTTAAAAATACAGTTTTAAAGACCTAACCTAAACAAATCTGTAATTTTTAAATACTAAATTTAAAATACAAATGACTAATATATTAACTTCTGCATACCAATATTTCTGCATTTTTAAGAGTATGCATATGTATGGCTTTTTGTGGCTATTTAATGCTTGAAATTGAATTAAACAGTAATGGCATAATATTCCTTCTATAGTCCTACTGGAACATGTCTCACAAGAGTTAGAGCAATTTTTAGCTATTTCCCTTGAAGAAATACCCTATTATAAGTTTTGCAGTTACTGTGGCTCACATGCAAGCTTGGCTTGAAACTAATACCAATATTACACAGGCTTAAAAAAAAAAAAAAAAGAAAAACACAAAGAATCCATACCCACAAAACCCCAACTTATCTACTGAAAAGCTCTTGAACCAAGTAAAACCCAGCAGCCATTATTCAAGTCTCTCAAAGGTCCTCTCTCCACGCTTTAACATGGGATGTAAACATGTTTCAATTAAAGTTATGTCTTGCAATATTCTGATAATTGATCACTATGAGTTGACACTACTAACAGAAAGATAAAAGCAGTAAATTTTGTCAATAGATGGCATTCTTCCTCTCAGTCATTCTTAACTAATGTTCCAGCATTACCTATAAAAATTTTTGCAGCAGCAGTTTGGTTTCAGATACCTCACCAACTATGGTCAACAACTGTTCTTTCACTTCACAATGGTTCTAGAATTCCCTCCTGTATCACAGGTTCTAGAATTCCCTCCTGTCTGACCAGAACTACTGCATAAAACTTCTTCATAAAGCAATTCTTGCTGTGTCACTGTTCAGATTATAGACGACAAAACATCAGTCAGTAATTATGCAGCATGCATTACTGCTATAGTCATAAAATGAAGATGACACACACTGGCATGTTCTTCATAATTATGTAAGGGAATAAATGTATAAAACTGTATTACAGAAATACTAACATTCCAAAGCAAATTATTCTAATGTCAGGAAACACCATAAATTGGGCTGGCACTAACTCTCATTTTGCTCCTTGATGCATATGCCTTCTAGATTAAAGTAAGCATACAATCACATCACTATTCCATGAGATCCCTGCCATAATCAGAATAAAAAAAATCAGTTAACCTCCCCAAAAGGGGTATTTACTATATCCTCATAATTAAATGTACTCAAAGGAACATAAGTATGCATGTATTTCACATCAACAAATTCTGCACCAAATATATTGCTGTTTTTCACTAGCAAGCTATGCTGAATATGTGAGCAGACAGCACACAGTTTTTGAAATTCTTGTCTACCTGAATCATCCGGCATCACACAGAACCCTGTTCAGCAGACTGACATTTCAATTTTTTTTACCCTCTTCATGACCTGCTAAACAGTTTTAAACTTTTGTCACACATGAATACATCTTCAATTTCAACTAACTTTCAATATATTCTCAAAAAAGGGCCCATTTTATAAACCAAGGTAATACTGACCTGGAGGAAAAAATGCCAAGCTCTGACAAACCAACTCACCCAAGGAGGTTTAATTCTCTCAGGATGGAAAATAAACCCCAAAACCAACACCCTTCTACCACCATTCAGATGTTTCTTAGAATCCAATTGCTTATATACGCATGTTAAGTTATTACAACACTAAGTCTTGGATTTACAAGATGGACTATACTATTGCAAAACAATAATTATGCTAAATTCTAAATAAAATTATTTACTTCCAAGTAGATCACCAGCACAAGTCTGTATTTTAGGTGAACAGCACAGTACTCCTTTTAAATTAAAGGCACACATTACAACCAGAATTAATTGTTTCCAGACATTATCTTCTGTCAACTATACATCAACAGCTGATGAGATGGAGACACATGGGAGAAGGGAGGGAGAGGGAAAAACCACCATTATTTACTAGACTGCTGAGGAACTCTGGAAATGAAGTTCTGCAGGGCACCCCTACCATTACAGCTGCTTCTACTTTTCTACTTTCTTTCTTCCAGACTAATTTCCCTTCTTGTCAGCTTCTGACATCTACCCCTGCCCAATATTCTTCCATGTCAACTACTATTAGTTAGGCTATTTCCTCATTCTTTTTCTCTTCTGGGCCCCAGAGGTAGAGGGGAGACCCTCCCTGCTCTCACACCAGCTTCTAGCCCAGAATAGTAAATCAAAAGGAATCTTCAGGTATTTTCCCCACCTGATGAGAATTTATTTTTTCAAAATAATGACAAATGGCATGCATCCGGTCCCTGGGGAACTACTGAAGTCCCACTTTTAGTTCAAAGACACAGAGCAACTAGAGCAACTAAAGAACTTTCAAAATTGTTTCATATTCCAACAAAACAATTTATTTGCCTGTAACACTCCTTGATACTCTTTTATTGAAAGTACGAATTCAAATCAAAGTAGATACCTGGCATGGAAAAGTCCAGTAATGTTTTAAAGCTATCCAAAAGTTAAAAAAATAAATTAAAAATCCTCATTTGTCATTAAAGAACTTTAAATAGAAGGTACATCTGCCAGTTCCATATATATTATACACAAAGTTTATAAGTATCAGCACTACTGAATAATTTTGTATCTCTGAAGAAGCATGCTATATTAGCCTCTGATAAAGCTTCTTTATGGAAGATGCTTTGCTTTTACCAGACTTCAGCAGATGCATAATTACTGATACCAGCTTTAATAAACTAGAAAGTCAGTAAGATATAATATTTGAAGAGAGATAAAGATACAAAGTTCTACTGTGGAGTCCCACATGTCAGTATAAATTAAGTATTGGGACACATGGATGCCCAAAATTAATCCCAAATTTAACTTGCAATGGCATTGCTGCTTGAGATAGGAGAAATGCAACATTCATGAATGATCACCACTCTAGATCACAGAAATACATGTACAGTCTGAAGCTAAGTTCCTTAATGCTTAATGGTTAAGGACCTCAAACAAAAGTAAATTAACAACTATAAGTCAGAATTACACCAATTAAACTGCACAGCTTATATTTGTAAATTAACCTTGATATGGGGTAGTTTATCCTACTGTAGATCTCTCTTCAGGCAACACAGAAACTGAACTGTAAAATAGTTTTTAAGCATAAAATCTGTATTAAAAAAAATCAGACTACTTAAAAACATGTACCTCTACATTTTATGCTGTAATTATTTGTACAAACAAAGCATCTCAAGACACATGACTTGAAATGTACAATGATTGCAATACACAAAAACTTTACTTGCCTTCATATGGTGTGTCCGGAGGTCCTGCTATTTCTCCTCTTAATTCTGTAAAATTCTCATCTACAAGATCTACTTTAATTTGATTTTTGCTCGTCTTAAAAATAAACAGAGAAACAAAGAATCATAAGTAAGCATTTGACATACAAATTTCCCCCAAATTAAGCTGTTTAAAATTTTTAGAACAGCACTTTAAAGTAAGTAAACATTAAAAAATATAGTAACCTAAAGTTAATAGCTATCTTCCAGTTGAAATTTAACTTCATTAACAACAGACTACGTGTGAGACATTAAAAACTTTAATATTATTTATACTATCACTAGAATATCCAAAGCAATCCAGCAATAGATCTAAAATTGTACTTCTCAGTTGACTGTATTTGAAAATGTCCATGATCTTTCAAATCAGCTACTAATTCTACATATCTAAACTAAAAAATTCAACTGACCAAATTACACATCAGTTCTTTTAATATTTAGACCAATTTATTTAAAAACAGATACATTCGTCACTTTCAGTGGAACACGGAAAGACTTCCCCAAATGGAGTAATATTTTCAACATTACAATGATCTAAACAGAATATTGTAGTCTTAAGTTCATATATATCTTTAATATTTAGGCATAAGATACAATTTACTTTATATGCTTGAATTTCATTGTCACCTCCTCAACATTTTCACACCCCGTATCAAGTTCCTTACAAAACAAAAACAGTGTACTTTGATACTGGAGAAAACATATGTTTTCCAGAAACAGATTCTCAGAAGTGTTCAGCCACAGCTACTCATTCCATTGAATTTGCTTTCCAGGTCCAGAGAGCAGTATTAGTGCAAGTCATATCAATCTCCCAGGCAGTAGCTTTTATTGGGGGTTACAAAGCCAAATCTCCTTTCAGAAAGATGTACCATCAAGTTTTTAAAGATAATTACAGGTTTTTCCATTCTGCTACTTCTGTATACTGTGCTCACTGACTGCATTACAGATTTCCTCACTCCTGTGTTATTTTTTGCAAGAAATCTTAGCATCTTCCCAGCTCTTTTAAAATTGTTCCAACTAGTTCTATACAGCTGTGCTTCTTTTCACTCTCAGAGTAAATCTGGTTGCTGACAGCTGCTAGAGAAGGGTTAGGTCATAAAAAGCTGATGGGTGCCATCAACTGGTTCTTGAATCTATCAGTGATGTGAACCATTAAGCAGACAGAATTCACTGGACAACAGCTGGGAAATGCCTTCAGTTTCTTTCCTGCAAGTGTTCTATAGAATCAGTCCCCCTAAAACAAAGAGTGCTCTTCTGACCAGAGATGTTCACAGATATAAAGAAAAAACAAAGAGTAGGTGAAAGCTTAACCATGTAAAAATCCTAATTCACTAAATTAATCCAATGGTGAAGTGGGAGCTTTTAACATCCATAATTACATACTTTTGTCTTTAGAACTTGAAATCCCTTCAACTCACACCAATGAGGCAGCACCTGCAGCTCTCCACAATGACCAGGCACTGTAAAAAATTCCCTCTCTGAATTCATGATTGATATTACATGATCTATCTTCTTGTAAGCTTTCCAACACCCCTTTTAATTCTTTGCTCTCACGCTTCCAACTGGCAGCTTATTCCAACACCTCACAATTTTTAAAAGCTTTTTGAAGTACAATTAGGTAAAGTTACAATCTATTTAGGCCAGCTTGTGACAGCACTGTTTTCCAGCTTCAACAAGCTTTTTATACATCTAATATTTATTCCCTTTACAAAATATATGACATTTACACTGATTTTCCAGCCTTAATTTTGCTTTAAACAAGCTGAAATTCTAATTTCACCATGCTGATTTTTAAAAAATTCTCTACTATGTCACACAATCACCTAAGCAGCCCTGCATAAACAAAATCAGATGATGTCCCAGAATCTGTGCCACGAGCAACTCTGTTGCACTCACTGAAGACACATGACCAGCATAACCTAAGGAAGATGAAATCTGTCTTTTTCATGGCAGCATGACACAAGGCTCAGATCAAGTGACAAGAGTCCCAGCAAGGATTCCTGTTGAAGCTTTTGTCCTGTCCAGTGACTGCAGAGTGCTTTGTCAGAGGCACTTCCCTGTGCATGGCCTCTATTCTCAAGCAGCACACTGGTTTAAACAACCAGTGCAGGTGAGTCACTGTAACTATCTGTGCAGGTACTGCAGTCACCCAAACCTCAGCTGAGCTTCTGCTCTCCCTCTGCCAACATCACCTGGCAAGATCCACCTTGATGGCAGGAGTTCTTGTGTTTTTTGCAAATAACTTTTCATTTAGAGGACTGCACTAATAGCAAATGGATGAATTTCACTGATAGTCTAGGGTTAATCCATGCTGCAGCTTATTTCATTTTCTGCTTAGCATTCTACTTTTCTTCAGTGACCTGCACAGTCTTGTAGCAGCCTGGATATTCTCCCTCATATTCAATTTCAGTTAGTACCACACTAGCCATTTTTCACAATCCTTCCCAACTCCACAAATCTGTTTACAAGCAATCAAGCACACAGCCTGTCACTAAGATTAGTTTTGTTCAAGAGTCAGTGATCCTGGTTCCCTGCTTTGAGATGAGTGCTTGTATTACTACAGCTGTAGCTGTCACCGTGCCTTTATTTGCCTTGCACAGAACCTGAAGGAAAAACAGCATGCTGTACTGCACTGTTTTATTGCAGGGATTCATTTAATTGTGTATTGATGCTTAAATTCTACCATGTCCTCTGTCTACCAAATTAATTTTTTCTTTCTATAACTAAAGTTCCTTTTTTCATGTTATTCTGACACTTCTCAAGGTTCATCTCAGCTTCACCTTGACAAGTATTGCTTTATCTTTCATCCCTGGAGAAAGAGCACCAAAGTGATTAATAATCAAATTACATCTGGAGTGTTTTCCTATAATATTTCTCTTTCATGAGGATCACGTAAGATAAAATTACTTAATTTCAGCAGTTCTAACATAATAAATCCCTGGCCTCCACCTCTACCAACAACAGTGGTCTTCAAAATTTCTCTGACACCAATGATCTTAGCACAAGAATTCATGAATCAACTTGTGATCTCACACTACAAGTTTATTTTCCAGAAGCAGTTCTACAAAGACCTAAATACACTTCCAAACCAAGTCTAAAACAGCATTACCTCTTGTTGAATCAGTAACAATTTAGTGACTAAATCACTGGGCTAGCAATTCCAGAAATATGAGCAATGCCATTACTTGTAGCATTTTCTTCCACAGTTTCACGGCTAAATTCTGTAACAATACAATGCCCAAAAATCCAACAGCAAAATCCTTTTCTAGGAATCTCCAAGTCCAACACTAGCAGAACTTTCCATTCTCACCCAAAAATTATTTTGGTCAACACTGACCAAAGAAACTCAAAGACAAGATAGAGAGAAAAGAAAATAGATGCAACATACTATACAATGCATGATGCCATTCCCTCTTTTTTTTTTTTTTTGATAGTCTAGATGGATTATGGATAGCCATTTTCCTTTTTAAATGCATCCTTTAATTCTAACTAGGCCTAGTCTAAACATTTGTTGTCTTTTAGACCAACTCTATAGTCATGCTTAACCAATTTTATTCTGCCTTGAGGAAACTAAACCCAAGCATAAGAGATTAAACTAAAAGTATGATGCAGACAAGTTGGAGAACATTCATATTATGCTCTTTTATTCACTATTAAAAGCTTTATCTCTAAAAAGAAACTCAAAGGAATCAATCCTTCATCAAATGTCATTATGTGAGCATCTTCCAAAGATAGGACACTCAATCACATTTATCACAGTAACCATTATTGATAATTTTTTGACTTGTCTTCACCTGCTTCCTCTTAAAAAATTCCAGAATTACACTATTTGGTTTCATATTTGAGTAAACTTCTTGCAAAGAACACACAATCCACTCCAGCAGAAAATTTGAAGACTAAGTTCTGCCACTGTAAGAATTTTAACACACATCTTTACTTCTACAAATGATGCTGTAGGTTTTAGCATTCGTATTTTCTAGATTCTGTACTGCATGAGGATGTAATTCTGAACTTCATATAAAGTGTTAGCAAGTTCTCCTCACAGTTTAGTTAGACAAATCAATCTTTTTCCAGTCAAGAATCAAGGACACCCTTGTAGCTTCAGGTCCAAGAAGTATAAACAACAGCGAACTGAGGAGAGCAATCTGTGAGGATGGGACTTCACAAGCTGAAGCTGTCATTTGGACAATTAACCCCAATATTTGAATGGACCAGAACTTATAGAAGCGTGAGAACGTGAGAGCCATTGTCCATCCTGGGTGCAGCCTCAGCCAGGTTCTTGTACTGCCCAAGGTGTATTCTTTGAAGGCCTTTTCAATAAATACCTACTTTATTCCTTTAACATTGTCTAGACTCTGCTCTAGGTACCCTCCAAAGGTATAGCTAAAATCATTTTAGAGAGCAGTCTGTAATATTACTCTCAGCAGACAAGAAGCTCTTCTGTTCTCCTTAGTCACCACAGTCCACAGGCCTAAATAAGGAGAGCCTGTCTGTTTTCTGCAACAAATCCAACCTTTGCCTGAGCCTTCCTTACCATTTCCTTTTCTCTTCTTCAACCTGCCTTTAGAAACCTCTTTCTTTTCTTCATGGCCTATTACCCTCTTCACTAGTCCAGCACCTTTACTCTTAAAAACCCAAAGTTTTCCTTGATATAAAATAAACAGACAAAACCATTACATATCAACACAAAAGAGCATACTAAGAGAAGTTATTAAAGACTGCAGTGTTCTTCTAAAATTTATTTCTCATAAACAAAATACTATTTACTATGTTTATTAAAACCAGAAGCAAATTATACATTCAAAGCTTGGTCCTGGGATAATTCTACTTCATAAAGACTGAAGCAGAGCAAATTGCTTTTTTTTGAAAAAAAGGATTTACAAGTACACCAGGAATTACAAGCCTCCAAATTCTTCAGTTATTTTGGTAAGGAGACTCCCAGAGAGTCAATCTCAGGCAATGAGCATAAAAATGCCTATTATCAGAGCTGGTGATGTATGGACAGATGCTGACAGGCTGAATTAAAAATGAAAGAATAAGAGGTTTCTAATTAATTTTTCTTTAATTACATGGCCAGCAGTCTTGACATGTGTTGAACTCCCTTGAGTAGAAGCAAAAAACCCCAAACAAACAACCCCAAACTCCAAATAAACCCCTCACATTTACATGTCAGCCATGGCTAACAAACATCATAAATCTAATACTGGATGATGATGACATACAAAAAATGTTTTGAGAGAAGTTTTCCTAGAACCAACCAGCTCTCCTTACTCCCCCCGTGACAATATCTTCATATTAGATCTTTAATCCCTGTATAATAAATTACTCTACAGAAAAATAAATGCATCCATTAGCAAACATACTATGTTTTTAACTATTGGTGTGGAAGCTAAAAAAGAAAATAATGTTTATTGTCAATATTAATAACTTCAGCATGTTATTTTAAAAATAATAAAGTAGTGTCAAATGGAATTGTTATTTGCATGTTCTAGGTCTGTCTGTCTCTCCTAACATATTCAGACACCATGTGCAAATTCCTATCAAGTATCTTGGGGTATTAAAGGTCAATGTGGTAAATAGGATTTATAAAAACAAAAAACAGCACACAAAACCACCTTAAACAGAATTAGATCTGGAACTTAAAACCCAGTGGCTACTTCTGAATTACACTGTATGGGGGAAAAAAACCCTCTAACACCAATAGAAAGAAGAAACAAACAAAACCAAACCAAAGCACAAAATCCTGCTATTCCATACAGGAATTAATGACCTGCAGTCTGTGATTTTACTGGTCTTATAAAATTATTTTCTTCAATCTCAAGTGAATATACTCTATATTGGATCAAGTACTATTATTCTTTGTTAATTTACTTTGTTTTACAGAAGAGAACTCATAGAAAACTCTAGAAAAAATGTGTGTGTATATATACATATATATATAAACAAAACTATACAAGAAAAAACTAACTTGAAAAGACACGTATACATGATAAATGATGCATATAAACATTGTACTAAAATCAGTTAAGTATTAAAACTCTGTAATCATTCAGGGCTTTAAGACTAGCCTCTTACACATTAAGAAAGTTTTAAGTAAGTGACAAAAATCTTAAAGAATGTACATGCAAAAATTTCAGCAAAGATTAAGGAATAAACTTGAAAAATTTCTCTGGAATCTTCTCAATCAAGGACAAAGTCTGCGAAGGACATTTTGTACATGCAAAATGTTTTCAATCACTAACTGTTTCTCCAATCACAGAAACAAAATAAAATTACTTCTTTATCTTTCAGACAGGATTTTAAGAATATTGATTAATCTATCAGGTTAATTGACAATAACCACTTTTGAACCTACCTAAAATCTAATAAAAATTTACTTACTTCTTTATTATGGCCATGACTTACAAATGTGAAGTAGGTACTTTTGAACATCCAAACATTTTATACTCACATTATAAGGTTCAATATTTAATAAGCCAAATTAAGTAAGAAATCCTTCACCCTAGTCTGAAGCCATGCTAGCAAAATTACTGTTATACTATTAAATTACTAATGGCTTATCAACTCTTTTTATCCTCCCCTCCATTTTATATTCTAACACAACAGTCTTATTCTACACCAAAATGTGACATGAACACACCTCATCAGAATTACAGAATAAGATCACCTAACTATCCCAGTGAAATCCATAAAGCAATTTTTGCACAAGGCCATAAGTACTGAGTCAACTTGTATTGAGCAAAAGACTCCAATATTTCAATACCAGTTTACTCCACTAAACAATTATTTAAATAAATTAAAAAACAAAACCAAGTTCATCGTTATCCTATTTACCAACTCTTTGCAACTCTGTGGATAAATAGTCAAAGGAATTTTGTTTTGTAATATTTATCTTGTTATTGTCTTATGCTCTTTTGCTAAGGGCTACCATTCTCAACTTAGTCCAAATGGTTCAGGTCTCCCTCCTTCACTGATATGGCAGAAAGGAAGATTCCTAACAAAGGCTCACCTCTTCAGCTGCTGTCTAAGAAGTCAATACCAGCCTCTCATCTCCCTTCTTTTCAAACTAACACTCTCCCTTCTTAACCCCCTTGCTATCCCAGAGCAGGCCAGAGTAAGCACACTGCATCCACTCAGTTCACTCTTTCACAAGAAATGGGAAAACATAAAAAAAGCAGGAGGTATCACTCAACTAGGAAGCAAAGTGCAGTGCACTGTCCTGCAGCAAAATGGTCATTTCAACCTACCAAAAAAAAAAAAGAGGAAAAAAAAAAAAAAGAGTTTTATAATCCTACTGCCATCCCCATAAAGAGCTACCAAAGCAAAA
This sequence comes from Aegithalos caudatus, assembly GCA_013389925.1. Lineage (NCBI taxonomy): Eukaryota > Metazoa > Chordata > Aves > Passeriformes > Aegithalidae > Aegithalos > Aegithalos caudatus. Next base: position 79,226 of record WEIU01023247.1, read on the forward strand.
GGCAATAGTTCAATACTTCCAAAACATTTATTTACACTGACTCCAGCTTAATAGCCAAAATCAAGTGCATATCCTGAGCTTGTTATTAGTACAAGAAGCAGAAATGGCACACAATTACCACAGTGCTAGGAAGCACCCACACTGCACTACCAGCCGAGATCAGCAGATCACATCTGCATTGTAGGGCAGGCACCTGCCGGCCTTCAAAGCACAGAGCCACGCCAGAGTGACACAGTCAGCGTCTGGGGCAGGGCAAGGAGCAACGGGGAAACACTTCCCTCTGAAGCACATTAAAGAGCAGGTCTCTAGATAAGAAAGAGTCAATACCAAGAAATGTACTTCCTTAAAATGCTCCCATGTTCTTTAAACCTATCAACAATTTCAGTCGTGGAAGTTCTACCACATTTCACACTCTATTTCATCCCCCTGTATTAAAATACATTTTCTAGGGTTACATCTGTTCTAGTAAAACTAGCTGACATTGTTTTTGCATACTATTTGTTTCATTTACTGATCAAAATACTATGTTACTAATAAGTAACCTGTATCTTAATGTATATAAGGAGATACAAGTATCAATACTGCCTGCCTTCTGTATTGCCGGTGGTAAGACAGTCTAGAGTTTTTGTATTTATCACAATTTTACTTATTAAATCCATCTTGTTAAAATATTTTATTAAAGAATATTATCAAGAAATTAAATCTACACCAACCTTAAAATTTTGTATTACACGTTTACATACAAGAACAATACTGAGATACTCTCTTCCTGTCAGAACACAAATATCTCAAATATTAAAACCATCTTCATTTTGCAAGAGTTAGACCTGGAGCACACCAAAGTTTTTGTGGATTTTTTTAAAATTTAAGGTAGGTAAATGCCCACTCCTGCTAATGTTCAGCTGTTAAAACCTCTGTCTATTAAAACACATAAGAGACTGTACTTCCACAGCACCTTAAACCAGCCTAAGAGGGGCCAAGGCCCTACTTCCCTTCTGATCATAGAATTAATGTGAAGGAGGGGGACAGATTTTGTGTAAGCATTCACACAACTGCACAAGCAAACATCTGAAATAAACACATATTAGCAAGACAGATCTTTCATTTTAACCCAGCCCCTGATTTGATTCACCACAAACACTGGAAGCAAGAGAAGGAGCACAAAAGCAGGAAGAAGACATGAGCCTGGAAGAGGAATGTGACACTGCTTCCTGGAACTGCCTTAGGACAAGCTAAAAGAATTCTGAAACTTCAGCTCCAGTGTATGTCTAAGCTCTTTCTGACAAGACCATGGCATCAGTCACGGAGACCAGAGGTGTAGCTGACACAGCTCTCCTGGCATAAGCCCCAAGTGCAGTTACACAGGGATTGCTTGTCTCACTAAGGGCAGTGTGGTTAGACTGGTCCAGCTGTGCCATGGAAGGTGTGTCAATAACTGCACACGTGCTCTCCTGTACTGCCCTAGGGGCCCCTGCACAGGCTGTGTCCAGCTATGCAAGACACACACACGGGGAGCACAAATCGTGCGCAGGAGTTACCCAAACCGTGATCTGAGCCCACTGACATACTCAACATCAGTGTGGGCAGAGTCCCAAGGACTCCACTGATTCCTTCAGGAAAGGAAGGGGGGAAAGAAAGGATTCATTTTCCCCATCTTTTTATGCATGGTTCTGTTTTTGGTGTAGAACTGAAATACCCTGCAGGTAAAGCATGCTTTAATAATCATTCTGAACCATTTTGAACCATTCTTTGAATTAGTCGTTTTCTGAACATGCAAAACCATTGGATGCAGACTCTGCAGTAAATTCTGTTTATCTACCTTACTTAGGTTAGCAATTCCACATATAAAGGAATCAGAGGATTCAGTTCATTTTAAATCGATTATGTTAATTCACTCACAGTCTCAGAGCTTGAAGACTTGCAAAAATAGCTCAGAAGAGTTTTACTTACTAGCTTCCCACATGGACACCCTTATTCCAAAGTGGAAGAGATTATCTAAACACCACAAGGGCTCTAAGAGCTTCCAGAAAGGGAGAAAATACAACACAACTACCATGATTTCCATTCATGCCTGCTACCATATTTCATCATAACCTCCTGTACTTTAACACATCCTAACACAGCAAAAACTCAAAAATACTCTCTCACAGTTCCCTTTCAGCTAAAAATAAAAAGTGAAATATTTTCAGCTTGAGTTAAAATACCTGTTTAAGTAAAATATGGAGTAATGTATTTGTGGGTTTGATTTTTTCTTCCCTTCCTAAACACTCTATAGGCATATTTAGAATCCGAAGGCATGTTACCTTAAACTTGCCTTTTTAAAAATAACTAGATTTACAGTCTTCCATTAGTCTTTCCCAACAAACTGTTGATCACACTGGCTAATAATGAAGTAAAGTGAGGAAATAATGAACTTCAATCAGCTCCCCGTGTATTTTGTGCCAAGGTAGACAGCACAGCCCCTATCAGCAATCCCACAGAAGGAGGACACACAGGGTGAGCCCACCTCTCTTAGATTTTGGCACAGCCAAACTGGAGTTTCCTGCAGGACTGACTCTTACAGTGTCCAATAAAGCAGAACACTGAATGAAGCTTCTTCATTCCCAGTATCTCCCCCCTGTGCAAACACTTGGAAGGACAGACAGCAGCAATCTATGACTTTAGCACAATTCTGTTGCAATATACTAAATTAACAAACACAGATCTAGTACTCAAAGCTGTTTTTGCTACTCACAGAGATACTTTATTTATGATGAACATACTATTTTGTTAAATACTCAGGGCAAGCATATTCAAGTGCTCCCAACTCAACTATTACAAATATTAACACTGATATAATCTCAAGGGAAAACACTGGATAAGTCAAGAGTGCAGAAGTGGACTATATCCAACTCTGAATATTCAATGATTCTGTGAAACATCCTTAGAGTGCCATACAGAATATTATTTGCCAAAATTCCTACTCTTTGCCATAAAAGAACTGAATTTATTCCTTTTCTATATCTAAATTGCAGAAGTTTTATTTGGCTTGTCAAAGACAAATATAGCCTGCATCTTAATGATAAACTTTAACCTAAAATTTTCTCAACTTAATACCAGCAGCAATTATTATTGTAAAAGTGATGAAGTATAATAATGACAACAGTCCTTATTAGGATTATGAAATCTTGGAATCTAGAAACCATTTAACCAGTAAGTAATTCAAGAACTACTCTAATTGCACTAGCTTAATGTAAATTAAACACCAGTGGACTTTCAACCAGCACTTTCTTGCAGTTTATACAGAAATTTACTATGATAAAATGTTAACTTTTTAAAAATCTCATACTACATAAAGTGAACTAACCTCAGGACTCATACAGTTCCTTCCTATTAAAGCCAAACACCTGGAAACAAGCACCAAAGAATGAATGCAAGACTGGAATTGGTAAAGGATTGGCTACTTTCTAGCACTGCTTTAGGTGCACAGAGGGCTGTTATCAGAGGGTACCATCATCAGCTAGAGTCTATCCCCTCATCCTAAACTCACTAACCACTCCTGTGACCAGCGACTGCTCTCTTTCCTCAGGTTTTTATGCTTATCAAAGACAACCAAATGAGTCTGACTCCAGTGCAGACTTAAGTTTTTCTTATTCCGTTTTCCACTTACTCCCAGATCTTTAGGGTTCTGCCAACTGATATACAGACCCCCTACTAGAAATCTGGACACAACTGGATACATATTAACATTAAAAAACTCACCAGCTGAACCCAGGAAAAAACAATAGATCTAGACTTCCCTGCACAAATATTCCCACTACTAGTAAGTACTTGGCTAACTCATAGGTCTGGTGAAATGATCACTGACATTGTATATTTTAAATCAGAGATCTAAGTAGTATTCCTAATAGTAGTACTGATCAGTATCTACATAAAAAGTGCCTGGTATTATATTCACAGAACTTGAGAAATGGCTGTGTGGTTCAGGTAAAGGGGCATTAACTAAATATAACAAATAACCTAATAATTCTGAAATAACCTAATAATTCTGAAAGGTCATCCCAGATGTGAGAATAACACAGAGTTTCCTCACCACTTACAGACAAACTTGTTTGATGGCAAAGACCTACATTCTCCATTATTTTCCAGTACATACTAGAAGATATAACCAACACACCCCAGACAGGATTAAGAAAATCAATGATGCACAGTAATGGTGTTTTATTATTCTTTCTATGCAGTTATAGGAAACAGGTCTAAACCTTGTATTGCCTAAAATTGTAGGCATGGCTAAAAACACAGCAGATAAAAAATTTTGGCAATGTAGGTAAGATCTCACAAACAACTATTTTAAAGTTAAGATGATCTTCACATTTCAGAGAAATGAACCTTAAAGAAGTAGTACAAATCTTGTTTTCTGTTCTACTTGCAGGGTTCCAAACCAGAATTTGTTCAATACAAAAACCCTGGAAGTTTGCATCTACCAGAAAAACCCAGCCTCCAATTTGAAAAGGAAGAGGATTCATTATTGTCATAAAACAGTGAAAACGAAAAAGAAATTGTCTGCTTTAATTTTTTTCTATTTTTTTTACAGGGGATGGTTTTACCAGATGTGGCAACAGAGTTGGAATCCTTTTATGCTTTCTTTGACAAACAGAAACAAATTAAAACCCAAACCTATACTAGAGGTTCTGTAATCATGCAGGTAGAGACAGCTGGGTGGCTTCTAGTCCCTACCTCTGGCTCAAAGCAGGTCCAATATGAGCAGGTTGTTCAAGAATTTGTTGAGTTTTGAACAACTCCAAGGACAGAGATTCTTGCTGATCACGTTGCTTAAATGTTTGACTACTACCATTGTAATTTTTTTCCCCCAGAGTCTGGTCAGAATTTCCCATGTTCCAGCTTGTGTCTGACACCTCTTATCATATGCCCATGCACTTCTGAGACAGGTCTGGCTCTTCTCAGGAACCTCCCATTAGGTATTTCTAGATAACAGAAAGATGTCCCTCTCAATAATTCTCTCAACATCAACTCTTTCACTCTCTTCTCATACATCTTGTGCTCCAGTCCCTTAAGCACCTCAACAGTTTTCTGCTCAGTTCACTTGAGTAGGTCTCTGAACACAGACCACCACAGGTGTTCTCACAAGCACAGAACAGAGGTGAAGAATCACTTCTCACAACCCACTGACTATATTCTTGCTAATGCAACCCAGTATGTGGTTGGACTTCTTTGCCACATCATGGTGGTGCCTGCTCTTCAGTAGGTTATGAAGTTCTTTTCCTGCTAGACTTGTTCCCAGTCAGTCTCCACTGTACACATGGATGCATGGAGTTACTTCCTCCCAGGTGCAGGACTTGGTACCTCCCTCACCTGAGCTCCAAAAGGTTCCTGCCAGGACATTGATTTCTCCAGCCTAAGATCGCTTTTTGCATATCAGCCTCAAGCTCCAGTGTGCTAAACCCCCCCTCACACACTTTTTAAATCATATGCAGACCTTCTGACAGAATGAGGAGTGAGTGGTACCAATGTAATAAAGACATTTGAAACATTCTTCTGTTTACACCTTTTTTTGCCTTTATGCCTTTTAATTGACTAAGCACACTCAAGCTTTATTTACACAAACAGGTTTGGTTGGGACAGAGATTTTTTTTTTTCCCTAGTAGCCAGTACAGGGCTGCAGTTTGGATTTACTCTGAGAATAATGTTGATAACACACAATATTTTATTATATTGCTGGGTACAGTTTACTGTAAAACAAGGATTTTGTGTTTAGTTTCCCATGTTCTGCCAGTGAGCACATGCACAGGAAGCCAGGAGGATGCATGGCCAGCAGAGCTGACCCAAAGTGGCCAAAGGGATGTTCCATCCCATAGAATGTCCCACTCAGTAGAGACACTCTGGGGATTGCCTGGGAGCTGCTGATGGCTGCTGGGATGGGCTGGGAACGGGTGAACAGGGGGTGAGCAATTGCACTGGGCATCCCTTATCTTTCTCTGGTTTTATTCCTCTCTTTTTGTAATCTCCCTTTTCATGATTATGACTATATTTTACTTTATTTAAATTATTAAACTGCTCTTATCTTAACACATAGGTTTTAGCTTTTTCCAACTCTCGTTCCTAGCCCATGATGGGGAGTGGGGCATCTGACTGGGCAGCTGCATAGTACTTAGCTGCCCCCATAGAATAGAAATGTAAGAATTGTAAGAAGTTGCTGACTCAGGAACCATCTCATTCTTACAAATACCTGCACTGATTCTACATGGTAAATAGGGGAAAAAAACCACAAGAATCCTACTAACACTAAAGCACAATTACAACTAGAAGTTTCCACATTAGTGAATTCAGTATCTAGCACCCAACACTACCCAAATATTAGCAAACAAAAGCAATGAAGTTTTTCTAAGCCTGAAGATTAACTATCTATGGATTTTCCAAACAGCAAGAGATTTTCAGAGATGTTACTTAGTATCTTGCTATATACTGACATAAATCACAAAACCACTACAGGCAATGATAAAAGGTCTTTACAAGTCTAAGAAAGACATGGCAGACTGCAGTTACTTTCCCCTTCCCTTTTGTCTGTAAGTCACTGAAACACATGGCAGACTCCAAAACAAATACTCAGTTCCTTCTTGGAAATCAAGTACTTGAAGGTTTTGTTGTTAACCTACTATCTTTGCTTGAATGCTGTTTTGGGTTCAAGCAAGATACAAATTCCAGCTGCTACTTCAGATACCTGTTCATGAAGATATTCATATTCCATAACTGCAGCTGAGTTTAATTTCCTCTCAGCTCTACCTGGATTTACCTGCCATAAATGTCTCTTCATATTTGTAAGAGAAGAACACTTCATGGTAGATATACCAGCAATTCTCTTCTTTGCTAGAAGGAAGCTATGTTTCCCAATGTGTCACCTTCAATATCAGATTAGAGTTTTCACAGCAAAAGGTATCAATTAGTAGAAAAAACCTTCTATTTCTACATGATAAAAATAAGCTGATGGTAAATAAACATTGAATCCTTCACTGACAACATAGTGTAATTTCTTCTAAGTAAACACTGATGCTTTATTAAATTACAAAAAGGAGTCATACATAATGTTTAACATACCTGATCAACTACAACACGTCTCAGCACAAGTCTTTAAGTGACCACAAGATCTTTCAATATGTTTCCATTCATTATTAAATGCCAGGCAAGTTCTCCTTCTCATAAAATAGCTACTTACAAACGGAGAGCAGGTAAGGATTTGGCTACCCTCTGTAGCATTCCAGTAACTAAATCTAAAAATCATACCAGCTAACCTTCAGTAAAACTTTTTCCTACTTAGTAAAAGCAGGATACTATTCTCCTTCCATCGCTTTATTGGTTTCACCATTATGCTGCAGCTTCATATTTTTGTTCAAAATACATTTTGTAGCTTTAGAATTTCAGCCCATAAAAACTAAGAAGATAAGAGATTAATGAAATGGCAGAACAAGAAAAGAGATCAAGTGGAACATCTGATCCCTTACCTACATGTATTTAACCAGTCAATTTATTACCTAGACTAACTCAACAACTTCATCTTTGTTACAGATCCACAATACCTTGCCTACCTTAGAACTGTAAAGCTTTTTCCACACACAAAAGTAAAAAGTTTAAAGAATCATACTCTAGAGAGCACTCCTGACAAAGAAATTTAATTAGTTTTAACTATCTAATTCAAGTATTTCAGAGATGCAAAGTTATAGGTATCTCTCAAATAAACAATACCCTACTTCTCAACATAACATCATGTTTGCAACAAAACTAGAAATAATAAAGCAAGCAGAGCAGAAGCACTTTTCCTCAAGTGTGAAAGGGCTTTAAATACTTTTATAAAACACTCAAGAAGTCCCAGACTCACTTAAAAACATGGAAGATCCTTCATCTCTTATCTGTAAGCAAGAGAGCAAGGTAGTATTTTACATTTTAGTTATTTCCCAGAAATTGTATTCAAGGAAACAGGAAGTGCTAAGTAACATGAAAAGTATATTTAGTCCTGAGTAGCAGGGATAAACACACTTTACAGAATTCTTTCTTCACTTGGAATTTAGCACTTCCAACACATATTTCAAATGCAGAAGAAATTAACTGCCATCCAGCTGCTCCCTTTTAAAAACATTTCTGGTTCCATCACCCTATTTCAGCATAAACGTGAGTAGTGGAAGAAGACAGAGAACAAACTTCCTATGTACTTTTCTTCTGTGTGCCTACCCCCTTTCCAGGCATTTGTGCTCCTATTCCATCTATGAGGAAATGGGGAGGGGGGAAGACTGCTCTTCAAGTAGTTCAATGCACTAAACCAAAAATAATTTAAGAACAGATAATGTGAGGCACTTTGTCTTCAGAGAGGGACTTACAATCTTCTAAACAACAAATTTAGCGTTGCCATTCATTTAAAAGCTTTCTTTTTGAAGAAACCAGGTTTAATAATAATTTTACTAAATAGTAAGGAAACTCCTTTACTTTTGTTTTGTGATTTGTAGTATTTAGTTGGACCTTCATTCATCATCCCAATCCACATGTTTTCACACCCACCGATGATTACGCTATACTTTGACTGCCCTGGAATGCACAAACATTCACAAAAAACTTTGCTTGCAACTTTGATGACCATTGAGTAATGCTAAAATTTTGCATTCAAGACATGGGATCTAGCATGGGGTCTGTAAACAGCAATTTTATACATACTAATATATCAGCATGACATTTATGCAGCTTGCTAATAGCAGAAGAAAAAGAAGTATTAAGACTCTGCTGTATTATGATTTTGAAATTCCATTAATTGAATTTCATAAGAATTATGACCTTTTTTTCTGGCTAGCTTTAGGCAACTTGAAGGCTATTTTATAATAATATCCATTTCTAAAATTCTGTAACTGAGTCCTGCAGACTAAACAAACAGAAATAATCAAAAATGTACACACTGCATCCAACCTTTATATTAAGAAAATTTACCATGGAGCTCCCCAAAAACTTATGTAAGTTAAGGTTTGGGTGGTTTTTTTTTCCTACATAAAGCAAAGGGAAAAGGTTTTGAAGTCTTTAAAAAGCATTTCCAAATAGACTTCTTTGTTTCCACAGTATCAGCTGGTTATATGGGGTATGAGGGCTACATTCTCTAGCTTTGGTATAAAGGTATCCACCTAGAATTTTCTCTTGGTTTCCATGCAATTCTGTATTTGCTGTGCAATAGCTGGGCAAAATCAGCCTGGGCTCTAAAGGCGGCTGCAAAACAAGGCCCTTACATTTTTCTAGAGGCTAGTTCAAGCTGCATAGCAACAATGTTGTTAGCACAGAATTTAAAAGTACAACTACTGCTACCCTAAAGGTGTTTTCCTTAAGCCATTAGTACCTTTCAAAAATTATCCTCTCCACTTTTTCTCTGTGAATATGTCCATATTTCTGAAACTCGAGCTTTAAGAGTTACATATTCACATTAATATTTCACAAGGATCTAACCTGCAACATCATCCCAAGTAGGACGACAATGACGACACAACCATTAAAACCTATCTGGCTGACGTCCACCAACTCAGACACAGACACGGCAAAGCTGTACTGATGCAACCTCGCAAACACTGCTATATATTCCCCCCAAACTGATCAGAACTTCTCTACTGCTGCCCTGAAAGTAGTCAGCCTCTCTTACTGACCACCACATACCTCTGAACATACTGATCGGGAAACGAGGTAACATGACTGAAATGAGTGAGGCTTTAAAAGCATCCATCTGAAGGTGAGTAAGCCTGCAGTGGGATAAAGGAAGTTCTGTACACAGGGAAGCTAAATGAGGGTTTAATAGCAACCGATAAAAATCCCTAAACACTAAACCCGTACCCTGAGCCTCTTGCACTGGCGAGCCGAAGGGGTCAGTTGAAGGGGATATGTGGGATCACGTACCCCATCTCACCCTCCCCGGTCCGCCTCATCCATCCCTCCCGGCCCTCCCGGTGCCGCGCGGCCGGACGCGGGAGGGCGCGTGCCGGGGGTCC
>WEIU01023247.1:89943-104403 GCA_013389925.1 Aegithalos caudatus
GGGCACGGCTGAGGCCGTTGTGTCGTCATGGCTCCCCCCCGGCCCTGTACCCGCCGCGGGCTGAGCCCTGAGGCACCGCGCCGGCGAACGGCTGAAGAAGCGCCCTGGGGAGGGCCGGGCCGGGTCCGCGGGAGCGGGAGAAATGTCTGAGGTGTCTCTGAGAAACAGCTGTCTCAAGGAGCAGCCGATATGTGTGCTGGTGAAGCCCCCGAGCAAAAAGAACCAGGGGCTCTCAGGTAACCCGAGACGTGAGCTAACACGGGCCCATAAAAGCGGCTCTCATCTATTTTTTTCCCCATTAGACTCGGCAGAGGAAAATGCTATTCCTTACACGTCTCTCTCCCAGACCTGCTCCTCGTCCTCTTCCCAACTCCCCCTAGAGACACTGGGGCCTCCTCACACGGGACATGGGGAACTTGCAGGCCCAGATACAGGTTACTTAATGGGGACAGTGAAAGGAACTGCTTATTTTCGCAGATTCTGCTACAATATATTAAAAGTAGAGTAAAAGGCAAAGGTCAGCCCTGTCTAATGCGCATTGGTTTTTTTTTGCAGAAGCAAACACGGGCACCCACACATGCTGCTTCTGTTCTGAAATCTGAAATAGGGTAACAGTAACCATAACTTCTAACTTGAGGTGTATAAAATAAGGTACATTATCAAAGAGCATAGGTTTGCAGAGGAGAACATGAGACTGGATTTTGAACTGTTGTTTATTCAGGAACTAGAGGCTTTCAAGACATTAAGGTTTACAGAAATATTTTATAGGGCCCCCATTTAATGGTGCAGTGCAGGGCAACATACAATACAGACATTTATCTCAACAAATGTCGGTAGGGCTGTTATTTACAAGAGCTGTTCATTTATCTCCATTAGTATACACAGCATTTTGACTATTATATACACTATAAAGAAAGTATAGGCCCAAGCAACAACAACAACAAAATTTTTAAAAATCTGTCAACTATATACAGATGCATAGTTTAATGTGTTTATTCTTCCCCTGAAATTTGACTGGGAAAAGTTAATTTTTCTGCAAAAATGTTGTACCATGTGCATCTGTTAATCAAATTAATTTTTTCAGATGAACACTTTAAAATGTATTACACAATCCAGTTTTTTAGCTGACATTTTCAATACTTTTATGAAAAGGACTATTTTGCAGTAGGCCTGGTTTATTTTTAATGACTTAATAATGTGATCTTGGACCTTCATTTTCAGAATAATTTAGACATCTGAGTTCCACTGATATGTCTTAAATTCCTTTTGAGGAGGTAGGCCATGGCTTTTCTGTGCCCTTGGCTCTCATCAATAAAGGATAACTCTTTGGCTTCTTAGATTAGTTAGGTTTATAGTGTGCTGAGCAACTATGACTACCATAGACAGAAATAATAAAGGTAGTACATGAAATCTCCTGGTTAAATCCTTCATGTCTTTTCAGAGAGCTCACAGAAAGCTAAGCTTCCAATATTCAGCTCTTGCTCTGGATGGAGTGGAAAACATGACCTTTATCAAGTGTCAAAATCCTTTGTGTTCCTGTGAGTATGCTTTTATGTTATAGGTAGTAGACATCCAGTAACAGCCATGGTAAAGGGCAATGATTTTTTTCTGGTTTGTACCTAGGTTCATTTTCATGTGCTCATTTGGATTACAAATGTCAGATTTTATTACTTCAAAAATGAAATTAATATGAATTACTGTATCTCTTTTCCTTGGTATACCCCATTCTTTTCCCTTGTCCTTAAATAGGCATTTTTCACTTACCTCACAACTGTTTTATATTCACCATACACCATGTTAATTTTCTCTTTGCTGAAAGACAGATATAGAAAGGCTTTTTGGCTGGTAGAAGAGAGTAGTGGTGAGTTTTGCCAGGATCAAAATCTACATAAAAATCAGCACCCTATGTAATCAGCATGCTGAGAGTATAATTTTATACCTCCTATACTCTTTTATACTTTATTATAGTTTACTATTTTACAGAAGATTCTACAGGGTTTTAGGGTAGAACAGGTGAATACATGTTTTGAGGTTTGCTTTTGCGGGAGTGGGCTTGTTTGTTTGTTGGTTTATTTTTGCTTTATTAAAAAGGGTAATGCCTAGACAGAAATTTAGAACACAGCCTCTTTGTGTGATTTCAGTGACTCCCATGTCTGATTCCCTAATAAATGTTATGGGATGTTGATAATAAAGCCCTGGATTGAGTTCTCATTAATCTTTTGCCCTTAGAAAAATCCATACACAAAATGTACAACTGTGGCCCATTGAACATAGCTCATCTTTTTGAATTTAAAAAATTTGTAGTATATATGATTTCAGGAGATTTCATTGATCCTATCATCATTTTAGTCTCATGCTGAACAACTCTTTCAATAGCAGCTTTTACAAACTGGCTGTAGATTGATTTATGCTTTTGCCCATTGGTGTTGATCAAAACCAATAGAATGGGAGATACAATTCTGAGTATCTTTGCACTGTTTATTATGCTTGGCATATTGTTTTGAAAGACTTCTAGGAGTGGGAGGAAGAGATATGGTTGAAGCTCAAACCACATAAGATCATTCCAGGAGGAACATTGGTATGGTCAGTGGTTGTAAGGCCTCAGCCCAAGCTGTCAATATGGAAAGGCTAACAGTATTCCTTAGCCAATGCTAGGATAACCAAACATCCTGAACACTGTGTCATTTCCCATGTCATGTGGGAAGTACTCTCTGTCATGCAACCTATATATAAGAAATAGTTCCCCACACTTCCATGGAGAAGTGGCTATGGCTCACGCAAAGTTTGTGAGCATTGGACCCGCTGTACATCCAACACAGCCCTATGTGCATGGCTCTTCTCTCTCAGACTATGCATGCCCTCAGCCTCAGTTACTGCCTGGGGACTCCAAGATGCTTATGACAGCCCTAAGTATCATTTACTTAACGTTCTTGAAGTTAAAATTCTTGGTGATCTTTTTCTCATTTCCATATTTTTCTAATTTTATTCTTTTCATATCAATAGGACATTTCTCTAAAGATACCTAGACAAAATTTGGAATTATTGAGATTATTCCCTGTGATTAGAGGAAAATAAGATTTTTTGAGACATTAACTTTGCAGTATTCTATTCCTCTTTTATTGTTTTATGTCTTGCATAACGAAACTACCACCTCCTCATCTTGGCTTCTTTAGTTTAGAAAAATCAAAAATTACAGGCTTGATCTTCTCTATTTGTTGCTGGAGGATTACTTATTGGAGAGGAAAGCTGTCTCGAGGTATATATATTGGTTTCAATTCCTTTAGAAACAGGGGCTGACCCTGTAGCATTTTTAATTCTTTTTTTATTTAGTTCATGAGATATCCATACAAGGATTAACTTTACCAGCTGTGTTAGTATTAGATTATATGTACTTTGCATTTAAATGCTTGCATGCTCATTTATAACAGTGTTTTATTTTTAAAAAAGGCAACAATTTATATTCACATAACGAGTTATTTTTAAATTTAACCTTCATTTTTTTCTGTGAAAGGTACACTTACAGCTCTCTTTCTGTGATCCCAGCTTTTAACAGGGAAATGCAGAAATTGTCTTTTTTATCTGCACATCATTGGAGACTAAGAATAAATGTAGCCTGCACGTTTATTGTCTGTCATATTGTGTTCCTGTTGTGGCAGTGTCTGGATGATTCAACTCGTGATTAGCGTTATCATGAAAATAACTAACTGGTCGTGCAAGTTGACCGAGTTTTAAGATGTTATCCTAACTTTCCTGTTCCTCCCGTAGGTGTCCATGTCCGGTTGCGTGTCCAGGTGTAAGAGTGCCCTCTCCTGGGTGGAACAGGGCAGTTTGCCTTGCTCTGCTGAGACGGATCCCTCTGTTGGGAAGCTTTCCTTCACTCACAGATAGCTCAAGGTACTGTCAACTGCTTTGTCCAGCCTTACCTGTAAAGGTGTTGATGAAGAACTTGTAGCAGTTCTGTATGCAGAACTGCCAAAACCAGTAGGACAGAAATTGTTTGCTGTTCAGGAAGAGAGAGGAGGTGCCTACACTTACCAAATTATACTTTTCATGTTGTTAGCAGATGAAATATGTATGCATTAAAAGGCAGTAAGGGTTCTAACTAAATATTAGAGTGATGTGAAGTCACTCAGGTTGAATTCATATGATGCAATTCATCTAAATTACATCAGAAATCAATCTATGGCATAGCAAAGTTTTCATTAAATAATGAATGTGCAGAATTTTTTGATAGTTTAATAACACCCTATTGTCCTTCACTTATAAGGGCTGTTATTAGAAATTGACAGGACACCCTGGGACAGGACACCTTTTCATTAATTTGATATTGGTCTGCCAATATCTTCTAAATTAATGTTACATCTGAACCTGATGTTTCTAGTAGGAAAACCTAGATACAAAGACACCCAATGCTTTTGAGTCCGTTAACAAAATTACTGACTGGAGTTTTAAGCTTCTGCTTTCTTGTGGAGGAGAGATTTTCAACTGATGGTACATACATCTTGGGGTCCATGAGCCAACTCTTGTGGCTTCATGAAGAAATAAAAAGTGGGGGAAAAATAGGTTCAGCTGTGAAATAGTTCTTGTAATTTTGCAGGAGTTACCAAGTTGATTAATATTCTTGATGATCAAGAATCTACTTTGAAAATTTGGCAACCACAGACTGACAAGCTGATTACAGGGAACTAGAAGCACTTCTTATAAAGAAAAAGGTGTAAAACTGTGCTCCTTTCTTCCTATTACAAAAAGAAGATAGCAGTCTTTCTGAGGATCCTTTCAAAATGAAAGTAAGCTGTGAATACAGAAATAAATTTCACAACCTAATGTGACTTTATTAGTAGTTTTATGAATACTAGTGTTATAAGGGAAGAGAGGATTTGACCAGTGGTATAAAGAACTTAGTCACCATGCTATGTTGCTGGTATATTTTTGTCCACTCAAAAAACATTTTCTACCTCGAGTGAAGAATTTGTACATTTTAAGTATTTTGTTTTTTCATCTATTAATGGAATAACTTGTAGTACATTATCAAATCTATGTAATTTTATTTCATTAAATATTGTGATCTTTCTTTCATAAAACAGTACAAAAGGGTGTTAGAGCTGCCTAAAAAGGCCAACTGGACAGCTTTTCGTGGCCAACTGGACATTATCTTTTCCTCATGGCCTAGGATTTGTGACTGAATAACAATTACTGCTATTTTAATGACTACAGGGGCTAAAATCAGACCCAGACTGATACTCAATAAGCCTCCATTTCATAGAAGTCATCAGGACTGAGTTATACCAGACCTTTTAGCTAGAAGCTTAAATTTGTTGTTCAGTGCAGTGGTAGCCAGGGAAGTGCCTATATGCATCAAGTAAGTAAAGAGAGAAGATAAATTTGCATTAATATTTTGAATTGATTGGTTGGGGGGTGGAGTTAGAGTCTCTCATTAGGAGATTTGAGTTTGGAATTAGAACTGGAGCAGCAAAAAATTGTGAAGCAGTAATTGAATTAATATGGGAATCCAGAATAAATGAAAAATAAACCCACTTTGTTTGGTAGTGGTCTTTATTGTTAAATATTTTCATATTCCTAACAGTGTAGATAAGCTGACTGCTGGGAAGCTCACTGGACAACTGCCAGCAGATATATATAAAATGTATGTCTCTGGGATGGTTCTACCTGGCTTTCTGTATTTTCCTTTGAGCAGATAGGTAACACTTACTCAGGGACATTATGTTGCAAACTGATCTGCATCACTGCTGTGTCTTCTTGGGAGAAAAGGATGTGAGTGAATACCTTTCCTCTAAATGCTCATCACCTGAGACATAGAGCCATCCACACAGGCTGCAGAGATTGATTAAGCTCCTGCAGACAATATCTTATGAATAGTCTTATGAGGTGGTCCCACCTCAAAAACGGTTTCCAGCTATAAGAGAATATGCATTAAAGATGTATAAATAAGCACAGCATAATACAAGGATATGTGCAGTAAAATCAGAAAACTACTACAACCCAAGCCACAACACACTCCAGTATACTTTGCATATCAATTGTTAAGAATTCCTTCAATAGTGTCTCTGTTTTGTAAAGCATGGGACTTTTTAGGGATCCTGAAAGGTAGGACTAATAATAAAAAAGCAATCTGGAGCTCTTGAATTCAGTTATTATTGCTTGATCCAGCAATTTTTGATTCTGGGGCTTTTTGAAAATTGTATCTAGAATTTGAACTTACTTCCAATGATGGACATTTTGCTAAACTACAGTATAATCTGTTATGATGGGCACCAAATCCACAACTGACGGAAGTCTTTTGGAACTGTTTACAACAAAAATTTACAAAATAGTGAAGTTTGTCAGAGATCATCCAGAAAAAGCTCAGCTGTGACAGATGTGTAATTTATCAGGCTCTGTTGTTGTAGATATGTTAATACCATCCTAAAATAGCTGCATTTTGGAGACTAGAACAATTTTTATTAGCAAAACAAAACAAAACAAAACAAGTTTTTTCATTGATCTTGGTACAGTAGAATAATAACTTAGAGTTAAATCCTTAAATCTAAATCCTTAGTGTCTGCACCACAGTTCTGTAAAAAAAGTTAATTGAACAGGATTTCAAATCACAGAAACCAGTAAGGATAAATTCAAGAATAGAAGTCATGACAATCTGTTTTGTTGTTTTTCTACCCTGATTGTCTTCAGTTTGTCCACGTGGCTAGCAAGAAAACTACACCTGGCAATTTATTAGAGAACATTGAGGATAAAGTCAAGTTAAACAAACAAGGCTCAAACAGTGTTCTGTACTGAGTAATGTACAGTTTCCCTGAGCACAGCAGCTACAAGCCATTTCTCTGGTCTGTGGATTTCTGCCAGGCATGCAATGTTTCACAGAGCAGTATCTAGAAAAACCCTACTATTCTGTGTGCCTGTTTTGCAGTAATAGCACATGCCTTTGTTTAGGTGGAAGATCTAGTTTAGATGTGAGGAGTTTCCTGTCTCGAACATTATTCTCAAACAAAGTGTAGCAATTATAGCAGTTTCATTGAAGTATAATTCATCTCATGAAATTCCCTGTTACAGCTTTCCCATCTTTCTGACAGTGCAAAAAGATCACATGGTGAATTGGAATTAGCTTTTAAAGGCAGTATTCTAGACTGTATCTCTCTTTCCCCAGAGGTTAGTCACACTGAGAATAGTCATACTCAGTCATGCTGTATGATTGTCTCTTGATTTTGAAGATTCTCTTAGTCCTAGGAATGTTGTGATACTAGGCTGTTGGTCCCTTCCCCAAACACAGAGCAGACATAAAAGATATTAACTCTCCCAACACACATATTTATAGGTGCCATACTATCCCTGTATCTTGATATCACTCATTCCAAATAATTTTATTCCCACAGAAATTGCAGTGAAAGTGCTTTGCAGGTGTATCTACTCCTGGGTTCCTTCTTGAGTGGCACAGTATCACAGTAGGGTCAAAGTTGGAAGGGACCTTTTGAAATCATCTAGACCACACTTCTGGTCAAAGCAGGATCAGCCAGAGCACATTGCCTTGCCAGGACCATATCCATTTGAATATCTCAATGGATATGAGACACCACAGCCCTTCTGGGCAACCTCTACCAATGTTCAGTTAACATCAGGATAAAGAAGTTTTCTTATATTTAGCTCTTGTCCTATCACTGGGCACCATTGTGAAGGGACTGGCTCCCTCAGTATTTTCTCTGCAAAGGAGTTGAGCTTCTGCTATAATACAGCTTCAACTTCCAATCTTTCCATCCTCTTTTTTTAGTAATTACCTTCTACGTTTTAGAGACATCATCTATGTCTAATGATTACCTTAGTAATTTAACAAAAGGTAACTACAAGAACCTGTTTAAATACCAAAAATGTAAATTCATGCTTTCAAACACCAAAACACTTTCCCTCAATCTTTTTGGTGTTTTTGCAAAATTTATGAACTGTGAAGTGTGAGTTGAATTGAATTATAGAATGGTTTGTGTTGGAAAGCGCCTTAAATGTCACCTGCTTCCAACCCCCTGCCATGGGTGACACCTTCCAGTAGACCAGGTTACTCAGAGCCCTATTCAACCTGGCCTTGAGCACTCCCAGGGATGTGGTAGCCACAGCTTCTCTGGGCAACCTGTTCCAGTGCCTCACCACCCTCACAGTAAAAAATTTCATCCTAATAAACCCACTGTAAAAAGTCTCTCCAGTCTTCTTGTAGGGCCCCTTTTAGGTACCGGAAGGACACAATAGTCTCTTCTCCAAACTGAACAGTTCTCAGCTGCTCCTCATAGGAGAGATGAACCATCCTTCTGATCCTCTTTGTGGCTCTCCTGTGGACTCATTCCAAGAGGTCCATGTCTTTCTTGTGTTGCAAGACCCAAAGCTGGATACAGTACTCCAGGTGTGGTCTCACAACAGCACAGTAGAGGGGATGAATCACGTCCCTTGACCTAGAGACCATGGTTTTAATACAGCCCAGGATACAATTGGCTTTCTGGGCTGCAAGTACACCTTGCCAGATCATGTCCAGCTTCTCATCCACCTCCTCAATCCATTCTCCTCCCAGCCTGTATTTGTCCTTGGGATTGCCTTAACCCATGTGCAGGACCTTGCACTTTGGCCTTGTTGGACTTCATGAAGTTCACAGACTCACCTCTCAAGTCACTCAAGGTCCCTCAGGATGACATCCCTTCCCTCCAGCATGTTGTTCACACCACTCAGCTTGGTGTTGTCAGCAAACTTGCTGAGGGTATATATACACTACAGAAGAATTCTTTTTTCCTGACCAGACAGTGTTGTCACGTTCTGTAAAGCCAAATTTTCTTTCTTACACTAAACCACTTGTAGGGTTTACAGCTCCTCTTCAAAAGGTGTGAAATACTACAGCAAACACCCAGCTGCATCATACCACATCCTCAAACAAAATTTGCTTGAAAGCAAATGTGCACAAATTAAAACACTTGCATTATGTTTATAGACATTTTGCCCAGCTAAGAGAGCAGTCATTTCTTGTACAGTTGTCAATGGTTATGTTCCAAAATAAAAAGTATGGTTGAATGTGCTACAGAAACCAGAGTAATGCTTACAGTGATAACAGATCAGATCTTTTTCCAACATGTGATTTAGTTCTCTGTAGTCCATACAGAGATGCTGCCACATTTTATGTGATAGAATACTGATCTTCAAGTGCTGACTGGCAGAGTTATGCTTTTTGAGACACCTCCTCAATGACACATGAAATGTCTTCTCTTTTTGTCATATCTTTTTTCTTACTAAATAATGCCTTGGCTTTTTAATGGATGGTACTCTTAAATTTCAGTCATATACCAAGTGCTTAATACCAACTGCAAACTGCATATATCCATTTCAGGTCAGAGTAATTCTCAGTTCATGACCAGAAAATTTTAACTCATTGCTGTAAAGTGTTTTAAAAATCCAGTGGGATCTTGTTTTCATTTTCTCTTCTCACTTCTGCACCTTCTGCATCAAATCTGCTTGCTTGCATTTTAGTTTATGGTTTGTCTATCAGATATGGCTTTTTCTATAAGGCATTCACTTGGAAATGAACAGGGATTCATTTTTATTTCAAGTCTGTGAGAACTGTAACAGTTGAGAGCTCTGACTCATGTTCAGAGGCATTTTGAGACTAAATGCTGAAATGGCTCTGAACATAGAGGATGACATGAGATGTGTTTTTTCCCAAGTGGCAGCAGTTTTCAGATGAATATAGCAACGTTAGCTGCTGGTAAATTTATGGCTGCAGATAGCTTATGTGAACTACAGTTGCTTATGAAGCAGTTCACTCTGTTTCTCATCTTTTCTTTGTAAGAAAGCCACCACAATTGTGCAGCTGCTATTATGATTTCTGCTCCAGAGGAAAAACAATTTTTTAAGGTTATAGCAGTGTGGGTTCGCTTAGACCACATTTTTAGAGGGGATTGCCCAAACCAATTGCATTATTCCCAGTACTGATTGGATAATTATCGATGAAATTTAGTGGAACTATTAACTTATGTGGTTATTTAGACCATACTGTTCTAATACTACAGAATTTCAGCCTAATTCAGATGGTATATCTTTATCAGTGAGTGTTATCATTAACAATTTGGTGGCTCAGGATTTAATCCTCTATTTTTAAATTGCTTTTTGCAAGCCTGGCCTTGTAAGCATCCCAGTTGGCCTGCTTCAATTTCATAGTTACTCTAAATTACTAGCCATTATTCTAGTTAAGTGTAAAATAATCCTTGACTCAATAATCTCAACTTCAGATTTCCGTCATCCATTTCCTAGTTTGGAAAACTTCACAGGGCAGCTGTGGTCTGGCAGCATTGTAGCAATCCTTTGTGGTCATTTTCCCTAGACTGTGGCTAATTGATCACAAAAGTCTGTGTTGGTGTGTTGATGTTTCAGGAGCACAAATAATCCTCCATAGATCCTCTGACAGTTTCAGTGGAGTTTCCTGTTTCCACTGAGCCATATTTTTTCTGTGCGTTCTGACAATTGTGGTTGAGTGTTCGTTAAGTTTAGATCTGCACATTGACAGAAAATCTGGCAGAATAAATTTGGTTCAGAGGTGATTACATGAGTAAATATTGGTTAAATTAACACAAGTACACAATCTAGTCTTTGTGCCAGCCAATTCACAGGCTTGCTGCCTAGTGTCCCAAAGTGCTTTTCAATTCTCCAGAGCTTTGTGAGATGCCAGCCCAGCTGAATTCTAGGAATGCTTGCAGGCAACTTTTCTAAGGACTTGGCATCTTTTTTTCAAAATTTGATTTCCCTTTCCAAAAATCCCAATATTGCTGCCAAAAGGCCTCTCTTACTTTGATACTACAAGGGTATTTAATAATCTTTTCCTTTCTGCTTCTTAGCTGCCGTTTTCAGACCATTTTGCAGACCTCTTAAAAATGGCTCTTTGGTATCAAAATTTGCAGCAACAGAGTTTCCTGTAGATTCCTTTTAGGAATAGCATTATCTACTTATTATGAACTGCATACAAGAAAAGAGGGAGCAAAGAGAAAAGGAGTTACATTAGGAAGAATTGTCCCATTTCTAGGTCATTTTTTCAGATCTGATGAAACTGCATGAATTGGAGATGAACAATTTCCACTCCACAGAGTACCTGGATGTCAGCAATACAATGCCTAGTGACGTGACTTATGCAGCAAAGATGAGAAGAACATCAGCAGAAAAAGGACTTGAGAATAGAAAAGCTAATGTTCTTGGGTGTCTATAAACAAGCTCATTCATATTTGGCAAGTTAGATCACCAACAGGACTCCTACTTTACCGTTGCCTATTGGGGTAGAAAAGTTGAAAGCTAGCACTGTGATGTGGAATGTGACCTGCCTGTTGCTTTCCACAACCCACACTACTTTCAGATGATGGATGTAGAGAATGTAATATTAAGTTTTGATCAATTTCCACCCTCCTCCATTGTACAGGGTTTTCATAGAAGGAATACTACTATCCTCTGCTCTTTAATCAGAGTTGTCCTCATAGTTTTAGCTTGCAAGTGGGCAGCACAATTCTTTTAGAGTGCCAAAATCAGTGGATTCACTACTCTGTCCTTATTACTAGCTGATTTTGAATCCATCTCATGGCTTTGTTCATAAAGTAGTCTAAGTCATCACTGTTTTCATCATAGTTTGACTGCCAGGATGGAGACTTCATAGAGTGAGTCTGAAAATAACCTCCATATCAGGATCTTGTTTTACTGCTGTATTGTGCACTAAATTTGTGAGTGTAAGGGGGAGCAGATGGCTGCAGCCTGGGAGTAGGAAGCTGAGACAGAATCAGTGCCTGCTATGGCTTGTTCATTTGCCTGTGGGAACCAGGAGGACCAAATTTTGAGGGATGCTCTGGCAGAATGTTTTATGTAAAATACCCAGCTACTTTCTGCTTATGTGTACGTTCTTGCTGATTTGAAAGCAACAAGCTTATGCATTGTTTCTCTTGCTTCTGGTCTCTACTTTCTGTGGTTCCTGTGGCTTGCCCCTCTTCCATCACAGTTCATCCTCTGAAGTTTCATACATGAGGATAACCATTTCACAAATCCATCCTTCATTAGGCCCATCAGCTTCCTGTATTTCCAAGCAGACCAATGGAGACATATATGTTGAACAAAGAAAAATAATCAGGAAAACAATTGCTATTTTGCTGTCAAAAGGTAGTGCAAATAATACAGGATACTGGAAAAGACCCTCAGCTTTTTACTGAAACCAGTTATGTAAAACTATTTACAGATATGCTGATCTTTGCAGTAACAACATGGAGTGAAGAAATTAGAGTAGGGAGGGGTAGCTTTTATCTCACCCAGTGGGGCTGGCTGGCCAGCCAAGTAGTGCTGCTTGCACACCTCTTTAAGGCACAATTTCAAGGCATTACCAAACATAATGCAAGTACCTTGATGGGGCTATGTGAGAAATGAGCCAGAAAGATATGATGCACTGAGGTCTGAGGAGGCTGCATTTGTTCAAAGTGAGGAAGACATCCCAGGACTAGCTGTGCCACCATTGCATACTGCTTTCTTGTAGATCACTCAGTTGTCATCACTCTCAACTCCTGCCTCTCCTATATAACTCTTTGCAGGCTCATATTATTTCTGACAAGGCATCTCATGCTGTTGGTCACTTAGTCTTGCCCTTCCAATTCTAAGATTGTTCAAATTCAGTTCTCCAAGAATGAATCACTGAGATTCTCTTATCAATTTCAGTGCTTCCTCCAAATGTGCCTGCTATCATTTTAGCAAGAGCTATTTGGCTTTGTCCAAGAGCTGTATGTCAAGAAAATAGAAGTGTTTGGCATTCCTGCCTCAGCTTGGCAGGAGGAATTCTCTGCTATTGTGTAGTTGGCATTTCTCCCCTCTCTTGTTTGAGTCAGGACTAATGGTAAATTGTGTCTGGTTTGGGGATTTCAAGATCTCAGATCCATTTTCTAGAACAATGGCTACCCCTGTGTATGAGGTGTGGGAGACAGGTAGGTAAGACTACTTAGTGGTGTTGAGAAGCTGCCTTTGCTTGTTTCAAGGGTGGCTTGTTCCTGGTGAAGGGTTAGGAGAATGGCTGAGGGAGAGCTGGAAGGAAGGATGCAGCTAGCAGTTGGTCATTCTTCCTATGACCATGCTCTGACACCATTGTCTAGGTTAGCTTAGTGTTTGGCCAGAACAGCCAAAGTATACTTCAAGCCAAGTATACCTTGAAACTGCTGATGTTCCTGGTTCCTATTGCAGTCCAAACTCCTGAGCAGGCAGTCAAAAAACCTGTTCTCCCAGGAAACATTGTAGGGATATGGTTTCATACCTCCAAATTAAAGATAAGTTTTAACATCCCTAGTGCCTTACCAGAGGCTTAGTTCCCTGGATTGAGGTAGACAAAATGATACAAGTTCTACATAGTTTAGCTTTTTTTGTGTGATGGCCTGCCTTTGTCAGTGCCTTGCCTCCCTTTTCAGTATTGCCACTGCTCAGTTGGGTGCTAAGACAAGAGAAAGGACATTAGAAAGGAGAGGCAAGATCCATAGCAAGGCAGGACTGTTGGCATTGCTAGACAAAGGCAGCCCACCTGCTGCCTCTCAGAAGTGGAATGGATCTGTCCAGGGCCAGCCCTAAGGGAGCAGAGTCAGTCAACCTGCATCTCAGAGAGACGTGGCTCTGTGCACCAGTGATGGTTGGATAATGCCAGGCTGCCAACTGGCAGTGCATACAAGACTTGGCAAAATAACACAGAGTAGACACCCAAAGTTAGGAAAAAACTTTCACCAAAAAAAAAAAAAAAAAAAAAAGCAAGCTGTAGCCATGAAAGGAGGCTTGAAAACCCCATGACAAGTGCAAATAATGAGAACAGCCATACGTGGGTCACATGAGACTATCCAGCACTGGTCCTAGGTACCAACCTGAGAGCACTTGCAACTTCTACCCAACCCTCCTTTCTCACTCTGATTGCAGTGCTGTCCTTGTTTCCTGGCTTGGAGGAGGTAAGACAGCCTTGGAAATATTGGAGGCCAAGATTTTCTTCTCTGCACAATCCCCACTGCATTATTGCATACTTATCAGTGTTCCCAAAACAGGATGTGGTCTATCTTTCTGTATCGGGAGCATGACACTCCCTCTCCTTGGCTGACTGAGAAGCCACAATCTGATTTTCCTCTCTAACTTCATTCACAGCATCTACATACCTATTCTGATGGATGCTTTAATTGCTTAGAAGCCCGTGAGTCACGAGCTCCCGATTTAGATTCCAAGATGAGAAACTACAGTGTAAATTCCCTCGTACTTCGGTGGGGATGGCTGGGGCCAAGCGGCCGAAGTGACAGTGTTCGTGACGGTGGCGCGGTGCCCTGGCCGGGGGCGTGTAGCGGACCTGCGGGCACACCTGGCCCCGCAGCGGTCCTGCTCCTGCGTCCTCTCCGCGCTGACCTACTGAAGCTCTGTTTTATGGCCGCCGCGTTGCTCGGCACTGCGGCCTCC
>WEIU01023247.1:104932-123459 GCA_013389925.1 Aegithalos caudatus
TTTTTTTCTCTTAAAGGATCTCAGTCTGATACTTTGAGCCAGAGGTTTAGTTTTCTCTTTAAAGAAGCTGGCAGTGGCGTGCAGACACCAGGATACTGCTCCCCGCTTTACGAACAGGGTGCAGCTGAAGTGAAAGAGATGAAACAATGTCATGTGAAAGATAATCTCGGGAAAAGGACGGTATCACTGCTGTTAATTTATTAAAGATACGAGCTCCTTTGCCAGGAGCTTTTCATGTGTTCTCGAATGTGTGATTCCTAGGGAATCCGTGGGGACGGGGTATATTGGCCTTGGAGACCACAGGATACGGTTATTTCTCTGCTGCTGTCGCTGTGCTGGGTTCCAGCTGTCCTGCCCTGCAGCTCAGCTGCTGCCTTCCGTGGCAGTTCTGAGGCCTTGGCTAACCAGCACTTCTTTGTGAATGTGGTGCAAGACCTACATCAAAAACTTTGGTTTCCTGACAAGCACCTGTTTGCCTAGTCAAGTGTCTTCAGGTTTGCCTTTTAGATTGTAGACCGTTTGTGATTTAATACTGTCTGAACATCCAGATCTGTACAGATAGACAAGTCTTGAAAACCATCTCCAGTGTTTAGAGGCAAGAACAGCTAACGTTTGGATGTTAATAGCTTTTTACTTTAATGTTGTTGGTGTGCCTGCTGGGCTAAGTGTATATCTTTAGTGAGTATTAGTGGGTTATGTGTTAGAAATCTTTAAATGCTTAGCTATTAGAGTGCTATCCATATTTACTCACTTAAGTAACACTCCAAAAGAAGACATAAGCTCAAAAAAAAAAAAAATCAGAAGTGTGGGAGATCAGTTTTACTTTTTATTTCTTCCTATATACTTGCTACTTTCATCCAATTCCTGTGACTCAATGAGATGAAAGAAATCAGTCTTTGATTTTAAAAAGTGACCCTGTCACTAACCCTGAGGCTTGAAATGGTAGAAGCAGTTTGCAAAATGAAATTAGTTATAATGTTAGCAGTCATTAGTGGGTTCACTTCTAACCACTGTTCTTTCCCTTGCCACTGCGGTGGGTGAGTCCAACATCTTTGCTTCTTTTTGTCCTTTGTAAAAGACAAGATTTACAATGTTTGCCTTACTCTTGAGTGGTATAGAGTTCTGTATTTTAAGTCATTTAAGATCATTTCATATAAGGAGCTAAATTACAGCAAAGTTATTCTAGATGTGTTACTACAATTCCACCCTGTGGTGTTGCTCGTGCTTCTGGGACTGGCACTGTAAGCCCCGAGGTCTGCTGGAGAGCCAAGATGATGGTAGCAGCAGTTTTGTAGCTCTGGGTGGATCTTTTTTTAGCCTAGTTGGATATTATTTTGCTGACTATTGGAATAAATATAATAGACAAGACTCACCACACATCACATTATGGTGGTTTTGCAACACCTTACATAAACCACAATCAAGTCCATTAAGTTCCAAAATGCATTGCCCAGTTACATGAGCAGTATTCTGCAGTCCATGTTCTTTTGTTCTAAAGGAAAAAATGAGAGTAATACAATTGTTATTAAAGAAGTACTGTACATTTAAAACAATTCATTATGTTTCAATAATTTTTAAACTATTTTACCGGCTTCCAAAAGGTTGGTATTTGGTTTTGGAGAAAGTTAGTTTCTAACTGACTTGTGGTTTTGTTATTAACTTCTCATTTCCTACCTTCATATACTTAAACTTCAGAGTAAGTGGTGTGTGAATGTTATTTGCATAACAGATGTGTAATAAAACTGTGTTTGTACATTTAGAATTTTCCCTCCTAGATATTATGGATACTTGACATACATTTTTAAAGACCAAGTTTTGTTTTTGCTGAAGTTTGTCATACCAGAATTTGACCTAACACCATCATTACACTTCACAGGGCCAGTACAATGAAAGCAGCAAGATCTTCTCTTCTTACAAATGCATGTGGATAGCAAAGGTGTACAGTGCCCTGACAATGCCAAGTATCAAGTTCTTACTCTCTATGTTTTGAACATTTATCAGATTCCTCATCACAACAAACACAAAAATGTTTTGGCAGATGCATTTATGCATATAAAGCTTGTTGTCACCTGGCCATATTCTGCTTGGGACACAGCTCAGAGAGCCTGTGAGCTTACTTTGCATACATGCTGTTACACACTGCATATTTGCATTTACATACCTGATATTACACTTCATGTTAAACACCCTGTCTGCCTTAACTTTCTGGGTTAGAGATTCAATTTACAAATGCATATAGATCCATTTAGTTATTAATGAGGCACCTGATTCTGCAAAATGCTACTTGGAAAATCCAAGTATTCCCAAACCCTCTGTAAGTATAGTGGAAGCTAAGATAACTTTCTAAGGCTCAATCACAGAGCTGAATCTTGCAGTCGTTGTTCAAGTTAAAAAAAAAATTCCCAGAAGAGCTCCTTCAGCTTGTACGCCTTGACTCATCAACAGCTACCTTCCCCAGTTCCCAATGAGCCTCATTTGAAACTTACTCCTTAGCTCCTCATTATGAAGGAATACAGTCAGGGATATGAGATGGATCAGTGTGTATTAGCTGTGAACAGTGGTTCTGCTAGCAGTATAGTGGAGAAATATGGTTCTATCCTTTTCCCTGTTCCCACCACCTATTCCACACTATTGTCTGAGACTGGGGCAAGAAAAAAGTCCCTTACTGATGATTGATAGGGCTTTTCATGAAAGATTTGAAGATGCTTGGGGGTGCAGCCCCTGGCATGATTGAATGATTGTGCATTTGCATTGTTGTTATTTGAACAGTTGTGCTTCAGAGGCTTTCATTTATGTCTAACTGGTATTTTTACAGGTAATTGAACAAACTAGTCCCATTTGGGTGGGAACAGATAGAATTACACTTGATAAAAGTTTTCCTCATTAAGATTAGTTCTGATTCTTCTGCAGCTTTACATGCATTAAAAAGCATGGCTTTCTGGAGCTAAATATAGTTTTATTCTTACTTTATAAAGCTTCTAGACAAATGTCAGATCCAAACCACTGAGCACTCCTCAGAAAGAAAAGATTTTTATCAGAAAAAATCCCAGAAAAGCTGGACAAAAATGTAGCAGCAACCATTTACATCATATAAGCAGCTGCAATACTCATTTACTTTATTTGCTGAATCTTTGCCAAATACAGACCTCTAGTATTACAGCTTTGGTCTTTTTTGTTCATATGGTCACATGTGTGTGTTCGTTTATTTCCCATTACTTTATTTTTAGCAGGGTGATATTTTTAGACAACTTGATAAAATAATTTGTCTTTTTTCACACATTAAAAAATTACTTTGGGGAAAAACCCAGCTGTTTGAATGAAATTACATGAAGGTGTGAAGAAAAGTTGCGGTTAGCTCTTCAAACAGTTGAACTAAATCAAGTGTGAAAGAAAGGTTCCTGGTGTGAGCAGCCTTAGTTTAACAAGAATTCCAGTGTAAGTGATTACAGTGTTGTTAGGGGTTCCTTACCCTGGTATCTAGATGAGACTGATCAGATGTGACCCATAATTAAGAACTTCTGTTTAAAAATACTAAGTAAGCATTTTATCAGAGAGAGCTATGAAATGTAGAAATATTCTTATTATATTATTATATTTCTTATATAAAGAGACATGAGATTGAGCCATGGAGATTGTCAGATGGTTTAGCTTCAAATCAGTATGTAGAACAAAAGTGTCTAAAGATGAAAGATTATTTTCTGTGTGAAAATGATGGAGCCAAAGCTAAGATGTGTGTTGCAAACTAGTCCTGATCTTGTGAAACAGTACCATAGATTTTTGTTGTGCAAATTAATATAATGGATTTTAAAATCTGTTGCTAGTAGATGCAGTGTCATTTGCATAACTCTTTCCTTTTGATAATCTAAACTAGTCTGTGAGTCTGCTGAATTAGATGGATGATATTCTCTGGTAAAAACTGGGTCATCTGCTAGCTAAACGTATGTAAATAACCAAGTCCAGAAATCCTGTTAACTGCTATGGATTCCCTCTGGTATAAGTACTGATTTAAAAAATTCTAATTGATAAGCTTCAAATTGTTTACTGCAGGTATGTAAAAAACCTGATTCAACTTCCATTGAAGTTGGAAGACAGGCACCAGCTAGCTTCAGATAAAATTTGATCTGGCCTAAAGGGGTTAGGAGTAGGGCTGCCAGGGAATAGAGCTGCTTTCATCTGAAAATTGAAAATCCTGCTATCTTTCTCAGCATGCTGCTACCCTGTTAAATCTGTTTGCTCAGTGGCAAGTTATTAGAAACATATGTCATCCCTGGAGAAAAAAATAATGAAAGTATTCCAAAGAATTTCAGTATAATTTTGTGTTTGTATGTGATCAGAGTAACATTAAGGAATAGTGTATTTTTATTGTTTTAAGAATTTAGTAAGGTACTTTGTAATGTAAACAATTGCATTCTTAATATACTAGTATAAAAAATCTTCAAAGCTCATGGTTTAGGGCTGCATTTGCTGCCTCAATGGTGGCATGAGGTTCATTTTTGTTTTGAAACTGTATTTTTTTTTGTAAAGGAGCGAATAAGAGACTTTTTCACATGTCATTTTGCAAAGAGACAAAATGTTTGAAAATTTCTGAATTATTAACACTTAAAAAACCTAATTTGAAAGAAATAGTTACTGCAGGCCACCTGAGCTGTGGTAACTGCCTGGCTGCTCACGGTTAGCTCAGGGCCACACTGACGTGTCTCAGGGTAAACTTTTTCTTTTACAGATCGAGCAAAGTCGTGTTTCAATGGCCAAAACCAGCACAGTAGGTTATATAATTTCTTACAGAAGCATACTTTCTTAGTACTTTTAGAAGTAAATGATTAGTTTTGTATTATAAAGCACAGAAAGTTAAGCCCAAAACATCTCTCGGGTGGGGTAATAAACAGCGAAGTCAGGTTTCCTGTTCTACTTCCATGGGGGGCTAGTATGAGATCATTACCCCTGCCATTTTCCATCTGCAAGGGCACTCCTTGTTCTTGCTTTCCTGCAGAAGCAGCTCTGCCCCCTGGAAGGTCTGCTCCTCTTCCACGTGCAGCCACTTGCTCAGAATCTGGCCTGGCAAAGCAGCACAGCCTTTGGCCCTGGCTGGCACGGCACAGCATGGGTGTCCTCGCAGGGCTGGTGCAGAAGTGCTTCCAGCAGGGTTTTTGGGTTTAATATGTGTTGCTTCCTGCAACAGTGTATCACTCATACAGCTGCAGGAATACTGAATTTGGGAGATGATAGTTTGGGAATGGAAAGAGGAATGTCAGCAAGCAGTGAGGCAGTCTGTAATGCTGGAGACACTAAGCAAAAGTAGGAGAGTAAGCTACTATGCCCAGGTTTTCTACTTACTGAAGTGGAAGAACCATGAAAGTCAGTGAGAGTTCTTGCCTTACTGAAGACCATGGGAGAGGGCTCCTAGTTTGCTCTGTAAACTGGTTGAAATACAATGTGTTAGGAATTTCAGAGAGGATAGCTCACTTTTTTGCGTTAACATATGTGAAATAAAATTAATAGCCATTAGTTACTCAGTGCAATAGGAAAAACTTTGTTGTCCTGGACCATTGTCAGTCTCCTGCACTAGAAGAAGCTGAAGCATTTACTTAGCAGAAAGAGGGTATTATTCTTGGACAATGTTCTGTGTCATTGACATCTTCTCTTAATTGGTTTTCATATTCCAAGAGCTTTCTTTGTAAAAAATGTCATCATTTTAACAAAAGGATGACCAAAGCTGACAGCTGGAGTTTGGTAATAACATTCTGTATCAAATATCACTAAATGAATTCTGAAATAGCTGAACTGCTTTTTTGGTCCATGACTGTATGTGCATAATTAGCTCCTTTTCAAGTGCTGCCCAGAGGAAATGTTGAGCCACCTGCATGGGAATAAGTAAATAGCTTTTTTTAATCTTGGTAGATCTTATTTAGCGCCCTTAGGGAGTTCAATTTTGGTCACTGACATCAGCCTTATTGCCTTTAGAGCCTGAAATCTCTCTGTCCTGACGTACTGGGGTCTGACCATGAAAGAGAAGGGAGGAAACAGTACTGGAACAATGAGGAGTTTCGGTGTGTGGGTTCTTGTCCTCTGAGAGTTGTACTGACAAGACTTAACTGAGCTGAAAGAATCATCTGTATAATTTTCTGAATTTCCCTGATATGCCATTCAGTGTTGAACTGATGCGCCTCAGCGTACCTGTAACCTTGGTTAGCCCAGCCCCAAAATAAGAAGTTTCCTGCCAGGTTTTTATTAGATCCTGCCACACTTTGAAGAGGTGTGAACTTTTTCACATACTGCATTTTGGGGGGGGGTGGGGGGTTTGTGATGCTTGGCTGTACAAGGGCTTTGACCATAATTATAAGTAGTTGAAGTTTTTATTCTCTGATTCCGGTTTCAG
Source organism: Aegithalos caudatus (assembly GCA_013389925.1). Lineage (NCBI taxonomy): Eukaryota > Metazoa > Chordata > Aves > Passeriformes > Aegithalidae > Aegithalos > Aegithalos caudatus. The sequence continues at coordinate 111,309 of WEIU01023247.1, forward strand.
TGCTCTAGGTGCTAGCACTGTTGTTGGCAGATGGGCTCAGAAGAATATTCTGCCCCACTCAGAGCAACTCCAAATGCCCACTTGAGGGTGAAAATATTAGCAATCCAGCAATGCTCAGAATATTGTGGTGGTCACACAGTAGTGGAGTTGTACTGGGAAACAAGGGATGTATCAGTGCTTTAGTAGTCCTGTAGGACCACTAGAAAAAAAACTGAGAGACCTTTACCACTTCTCAGCTTCAAGCTCAAAAGCTCCTTCCCTGATTTCAGATGTCACTGTAGTATATCCTTCAGTGGCTGGCTCAGCATTTCTTAGTTTCCTTGGCTTTGTCCTATTTTTAAGGAGTTGTTTTGTGTTATGTTTGTGTCTTTAAGAAACACCAGATGAATGGCACTGGAAAATTTATTCATTGTTTACTTATGAGGTGATTTGTGGGACAATAGCAAAGTTACCCAACTAGCATGCCTTGAGCAGGATGTGGCTGGGTGAGCGTTTCTCTTGTGGAGCTCTTACTGGGGTCTCTAGCTCCTACTCAACCAGTGTCAGTCAACTTGGTTGAATCCAACCAGAACTCCACCAGTTGCCTCCATCCGTGTGTGTGGGTAAGCACTGACTTTTCCATGAGGAACTGGCTTAGCTCAATCTGCATTGAAGAGTTCATCTTAGATCTCATTAATTATTCTGAGAAAAGTTGTAGTGCAAAAAAATACTTGCCAACTCATTAGGCTACAGCTGGAAGTCCAGGGAGACATGCTGATCCTTTCAAGTACAAAACTAGCTGCTCTTCCCCCACCCCCTAGAATTATAAGGAGAGTGGAAATGATTGCTTTATACCGTGAAAATGTTGCTATGCCTAGGAACCCACTTTGGAGTGAGCCATGGAAATCATTGCAGCTCTTTTCCCTAGAAAAGCTAAGTGGGTGATCTGAACTGGGACAATTAGTTGACGAAAGCTGTAATTGGAGCCACGCTTTACTGTGGCAGCTCTCCTTTTGGCAGGACCCACATTCATATCCTGCTGTTTTGCTTTTGCTGCCCAGTTAGCCAGTTGGTTTTCTTTTGTCCTGAAAATTCAGTTTTATGCCCAGGAGGAGGCCTGGTAGAAAAAGATCATCAGTAGTTCTCTAGAGATGTGTGGTCATGCAGAACTACTAGATCCTGGTGCACTAAATCTGATGAGAGTCATAGTATCTGTTCCATTAAAAATAGGGTACAGCTGTAAGGGTGAAAGAGATGATGAGAGAGAGCTTCTCTTGGATTATTAATAAAAGGAATTAAAAATCAACATTATAAAAAAGCCAAATATAATGTTGCCATGTTTCAGATTTTAGTTCTATGAGGGAATATTTACTGGAACTATCTAAATCAGGGTAATAGAGGAGAACGGATCCTTAGAATGTTTTAATTAGTATCAATTTGTATACAAGATTCTTTACAGAAGCTATTTTTAGCCTTGTTTGAACAGAGGAAGTTGCTTTGTAAAGGAAGTTTTCCTAGAAAACTTCAGGCTTATTTTTGCTAGTTTTATAACACCAACAATTTCAAACTTTTTTATAAAAAAAATACGAAGACCACCTCCACTGGTTACTCATGCCAGGCCCTTGGCTTCTGGATTAATTTTGATTTAGTTTGGTGTCTTTGTCTTTAGTGCAGGTTCTATTGCCTTAGAATTATGTCCCTGTTAACTTCAGACAGAATAGCTTTTATTTATTTTGAAGTACTGCTTACTTTTCCATTTAGGTATCTCCCTATTCTCATGGTCCCTTTTGTGACATTTCTTCCCTATTCCCTACTCAACTACTACTGCTTTTGTTTCCTTACAGTGTCCTGTATTTCTATCCAGTGTTTACTTTGCCTTGCTTTTTTTCAATGTTTCTGCTACCATTTTTGCCATGTTTATATTGCTCTGGTGATAGGAAATACGTTGCATTTCTGGTAGTAGCAATTAAATTAGAAATTTCACAAAGCTATGTGCTGCTAAAATCAGCCAGTCCTATGACACATACATCTGTTTGGCTTTTAAAGAGAAAACCCCAAAATCCATGCGTATTATTTTCCCCCTCTATGCTTCAATCCAGTCTGAAGGAGCACATAATACAGAAATCAGTGGATAAAATTCCCTGCCCTGTCTTACTCACAAAGTTTAGCTGTACAACTGAAATAATGGGAAGTTAAATAACACACTAGTGATTTGGATATAGGTAGTTAATCAGAAGAGTAACAAAACACTCAGGATTCTGTGAGAGGGTGGGATGTACATGAGGTACAAATACTATAAAAAATGGAAATCAAGAGGCAAATGCATTATGCAACAAATACAGAAAAATCTGAGTTTGTCTGGGAGTCATTGTTTTGGAATGTTTTAGCTTCACTTGGTTGGTTGTTCACTAGTAAACAGTGTCGTCCTACTGCATATACCTTTATCTGATATTTTACTGTACAGTTAACAGATGTTGAATTGGACTCTGTATGACTAGGCAGGGTTCAGTGGGTCCACTCCCTAGAAGAGGCAGGATTAGACACAGGTTTTGGAGTAACCAGTTGTACCCAGAGGCATTTTGAAATGCCCAGTAATGAATCAGCTGGGGTCCCAGTTGCCCCTTGAGTGCTCGTAGTACCTAGGGGGGCAGAATGGCCAAGGAGAAGAGATTCCTATAAAAGCAGTGATCAGGAGTTTTAGGAGGAGCTTATCATACCAGTCTCTTCCTGCTTAAAGCAAATTTTCACTCCCTGAGTTAATGGGTACTATGGTTACACAGTCCCAGTGCCTGGTAGTTTCTCTGGGACAGGACTTGATGTGCAGGATTGCAAGGATGTTGTGTTATGCTATATGAAGCCAAAGTACAGGACATTTCAGATTCTAGAAGAAAATATTTGGAGATGGGAAAGATCATACAAAAGAACCACACTTGCAGCATGCTGTGAATAGAAGAATTTAAAAAAGGGTCAGGTATTGTAAGAAGACATGGATAGTAGTATGGCTAAGATGCAGGTAGAAAGGCATAATTTTTAAGGAAACGTGTATACTTTAGGAGATAATGGGTTTCTGCCTCTGACAGTAAGTTAAAACTGAGCACTTTATCTTTGGGGCAGTGAATCATTCATGCTTTGTGTATGGCTTTTGCAGTTTTACCCCTTTATAATTTTTCAGAATGCCTGGAAGACCAATTAATTTGCTTTATTTTCCCCTATAAATTTATTTTAAATTTGATACATGTTTTCATTTGTTCTGCCACACTTCTCCCAAACTGAACTCAGATGCAAAATTAACTTGACGGCTTTTTAGAGGTATTTGACAATTGTGTTCCAAGTAATTCCAGTTGGCTGAAAGACAGTAGTGAGGATCTGAGTAGGATTTTGTTTCTCTTTAAAGCACTATGGCAAGATTCTGTTACTTTCCTGCTGTGCTATGAGGTATTTTTGCTCCTAAGGATTTTCTACCTTCAGTCTTCAGGAAAATAGCAACACAGTGAAAATAGATCTTCACAGGGGAATCTTCAGCCATTGTATTTATCATGTTTGTTATAGTCTACATTTTAAGTGCCTGGATCCAGGAAAGAAGAGAGTTAATGAGCTTAATGTTTTGATGCTGAAGATGCCTGGTTTAGTCTGTGATAAATCTGTAGTAACTCTGATTTATGTGTCATGTAAAGCGAGTGTTTCTTCAAATACTGGAGTGATATTTTTTCCCAGTCTTTTATACCAAGGAGTGGAGATGACCAGTGTGCACACTTTGACCATCTTGCTAATCAGCATCATGTCAGAATCACATTGGAGGGCATCTAGCTCATGGAAAATGGGCAAAAATTCTTCTTTGCCCTCACGATAGAAAGGAATCCAGTTTTGTAATTATTACAGTGGAGCAAGGCAGAGTATAATTTCTGTCTCCCAAAGCTCACCAGCTGCATGCTGTTTACTCAGGAGTGGTGTTGCAGAATTGGGAAATAATGTATAGTCATTGCAATAATTCAAAATACAGAAGAGTCTCCAGGGACAAACCTCCCCAGCCAGATTGTAGCCATAAAGACTGTGGGCTTGATAGTAGGATGTATAAAATATAACACACTGCTGTAGGGCTGGGAGTGGGGAAGATAATAAAAGAAACAATTTACAATAGTTACTATAACTGAGAATGCTATTTTTTAAATCATGAGAGACTAGAAATATTTTCCATATGGCTTCATTGGCTACAATTTCAAATAGATACTCAAGTCAAAAAGTAATGAGGGGCTTTTATTTCTGACTTAAATCATCAGAGACCATCCTCCACTTTAATCCTGAATTATAGTAATTCAAACTCTGACCACAATATTTTAGTTTCAGCAGTTTTATTTATGATTACCTCTGTGGGCCTCTTTACACTGCAATGGTCATATTGACTCTCTGATGGTACATGGTATTTGTCCATGTTTACTAATTCTCTCCTTTATTATGCTCTCTATCAGTTTGCTAGACTGGAGGCCATAATGGATGTCTTCTCAGCTGTTACCATCGAGAGCTTTGGCATATTTACTGACTATGTCTTCCAGTTGTTTGTAAACCCTGAGATTTCAATACTGTGCTAGCAGTAACATGGCCAACCCAAAATGTGGTAATTTTGAGTTGAGTGAAAGACACTGCCAGTCAGAGGACTTGCAGGTATTTGACATCATAGCCTTCTTACCGATTGCCATTGTCCTACCAACTGATACAAACCAACTCTATCAACTCCAATAAAAACAAGATGATGATAAACAGAAAAACACACAGGAAAAAATAAGCAAAGGAAAACTACAGGCATTTTTTTTATTTCTTTCTCCAAGTCAGGAGGAAAAGAATGGAGCACATACTCCCAATTTCTGTGATAGATTGTATGCAGAACAGCTGTATTTGCCAAAGGTGGAGAGCTTGTGTGACTCACAGCAAAGTGGTCAGAGCTGAGCAGAACAAGTTAGCTGCTGACGTGAGATCGGACAATTGCAAGTACCGGGAGGCAGGCAGGAAGCGCACTGCAATTCTGGAACAGGATTTTGATACAAACAGGCTGCCTAAGGAGCCAAGAAATCCTGCTCTGTGGTATATAAAAATACTAGTCTCTTATTCTTAGGCAGGGTCACAAAATGCTCGTAAACCTTAAGATCTGATTACAGAGCTTAGTACTTTATGCAATTGAAGTTGGTACAAATAACACAGTTAAGTCAAGAATATTGCAAAGAGAAATAAAAATGTGAGAGTGTCATTTTGCAAGTGAAAATCATCAGAGTACATTGTTCCTCTCCTCTTATTACTGGGCAGACGTATATAAAATCTGTTTCCTTAATTTCTGGCAAAAAATAATTGCATAAAGGAGAATTGTTTACCTGGATTTTAAGCATAATAAAATAACCCAATTTTATAATCTTTTTTTTTAGGGGAAAACTTAGTGCTGTTCCCAAAATACATGGTCAGTCTTTGGTTCTTTGCCAATGAAATAATTTGTTATAGGCTTGGAGGGAAAAATGATGATTCGTTTCAGTGTTATGTGAAGGTGGGAAAGCTTTTAAGAGATCTTTTGTTCAAAGGTTGGATGGCATTTTACTTGGGGATGTGTCTTGTGCTTTCATTGAGGTAATTTGTCATGTACAGGTGCCTTGGGCTAAATTCCTTCTAGCACACCTCTACTTAAATGTATGATGTTTTATGGCAGATTAACTTTTCCCGTTTATTGTCTAATCTTTTTCACTTGTATGCTCTACAGAGACTGTTAGCTGGGTTTCATTAGTGATGACTATTATTAGGTGTTTGGTTTTTGTGTAGTCCTCTATAAAATAAACACTTGCCTGTTAATTGCTGTGACATTATTATGTGTTACTGAACCCTATATTATTTCAAATTACACTTAAGTATTTTTTTGCAACTTCACTTGTTCAAATACCTTCTTGTGGATGTCAGCATTCTATCCAGAGAAGGTATTTTGCACTGTTTAGTAATCAGTGCTTTTATCTGTGGCTGTCTTATCCTAAGATAGTCTTAGAAAGGCTCCTCTGCTTGGTGTGATATATTATTCAGGGAGACTGTAATTTAAAAATTTCTTCTATTGCTATCATGTGGTTCTAGTGGTTCTGAAATAATTTCATGAAAGTTACTCTAGTAGCCTTACGGTAATTCTCAAAAAGAGTTATTAGATTATCTGCTCTGATCTCATATATATTGGAAGACATTATATCTCAAATCAGGTACTTCTGTACTTTACTCGGTGCTGGGGGTTAGGTTTCTTTCCTTTTCTTCCCTTTTATTTAGGGAATTTTTCCCATAAGTTGGTAGGAAACACTAACAACTGGGGACTTAAGATAAACAAAAGTGGCCAAGCTCAGGGGAGGAGGGCATCTGGTTGCACTTCCCTTATCTGGGACTTTCTCTCCGAGGGCCAGAGATGCCCAGGAGCTGGGCAGGTAAAGGATGGGGCTGGGGCAGTGCCTGGTGCTCTCTCTCTCTCTCTCTCTCTCTCTTGGCTTTGGAGGAGGACGGTCGGAGCTGCTGCTTGGGGAAGGGAACTCGCAGCTGCTGCCCGAGCCCAGCCCAGAGCCGCTGCTTCTGCCGTGGGGTGAGCCTCTGCTTGTGAGAGCAGCCACTGAACTGGGACCTTATTAACACCCACCTCACTGAAAGAGGGACTTTTCACCATCTGCTTGGATGCCCGGGATCCTGAGCTCGCCTCTCTGTGCCCTGCCCCCTGTGCTTCTTCAGCACTGCTCCGGGTTTTCGCTGCACTGTAGCCCCACACCTCCTGCCTGCCGAGACATCCTGCTGGCCCAGCTGTCTGCTCCTCAGAGTCCTGCAGGGGCACCGGGATTGGCTGCCCCAGGGAAAGTCTGTGAAGCAAAGCCTCTCCTCCATCTCCTTCATCTCCTTCATCTCTGCCATCCCTTCCCGCCTGGGCCTGTCTGCCATTGCCGCCTGCTCCCCGAGCCCGCGCCACAGCGCCCCCTGCAGCCGTGGGGGAATCACCGCACCTGCCCTGCCGGCCGGGAGCCACCAGCGCCCCTGCTGGCAGTGAGCGGAACTGCACCCAGGGGGAAAGTGCCTGCAGACGGGAAGGGGTCTCTGGGTTTGTGGTTAATGCCCTGGGTGCTGTTGGTTGTTGGCTTTATTATACAAACCAGAAAAGAACTGATATTCCTGTGCTCATATCTTTGCCTGAGAGCCCCTTCAATTCAAAATTATAATAATTCAGAGGGAGGAGGTTTACATTTTCTATTCCAAGGGAGGCTCCTGCCTTCCTTAGCAGACAGCTGTCTTTCAAACAGTGACTCCAAGTAACCTGAAGCTGCCGGAATGCAGTAAGTGGTGGGAAATCCTCTGCTTCTTGGGCCGTTTGTTGCAGCAATCAGTTACTGTGATAGTAAAAATGTATGCCTTGCTTTTCTGTTCAATCTGGTTAATTACAGTTTCCTGTTATTGGTTCTTGAATACCTCTTCATTGAAGAATTCAATACTTGGGGCAGTTTTTCTTTTCAAAGGTACTTGTATGCCAAATAATCAAGTCACTTCTCTGTCATCTTCTCACTACATAGCCAGATTATGCTTTATTAGTATCTAAGCAAAAAGAATTTCCTCCATCACTTCAACTTTTTTTTCCTTTTTCAGTTTTCTTTTTAAAAAGTGGAGACCTTAGCAGGTTAAGGGCATTGATGTTCATAATTAAATCAGATATATCCCAGTTCCTTTTACTCTCTGGCTCTCTCCACCATGGTAAAGGTTTATTCAGAAGAACAGTAGGCATTTACAAAGGAAGGACTTCTGAAATGCATTTGCTTTTTTCTCCCCCCAAGTGGGTAGAACTGTAGCAGTGTTATATTTTGTTAAATGAAAAGGTCTTAGAGATGTATAAGTTCTTCCTCTTTCTTGCAGCGACACCGAAACATTAAAATGCTCATGTGTGATCAAGGCTGGACATTTTTATAGACAATGACTGCAGAGTACATCTGCTGATTAAGCACACCCTTATCAAATGGCTGGTACCTTCATAAAGTACTTGTTTTAGGAATTGAGAGGTTGTATCTGCTCTGCGCTGCTGCGTTTGTTAAGCTTGCCAGTTGTGTCACTTTAGAGCTGGAGTGCATGCAACACTTAACCCTTTCTGAATACAGCTTTACTGATGGCAAGTGAAAAATATTTCTCAAGTATAGTTTTGCAGAACTACTTAATATATCCTAAGAGTCCTCATTTGAGAGAAATCAATCCCAGATTTGACCATAAGGGTAAAAATGCCTTGCAGTCTGCTGCACAGTTAGATCCTCAATTAAGTCACTGAAAAGTTATGGGTAATTAGTAAACATACTTTTGAACATGCCTGATATGTCTGGTATAAGTGGTTTTAGCAGGTGAATAATCTAGAATTGATTTCCTACCATGTCCATTACATTTTCTTTGAACATTCTGTATTGCTAAGTGATTAACTACTTCTTTGATCTAAAATTAGTGTGCATAGCTCCATTTTTAAAGTGTTTCCAAGTACGTTCACCTTTGTGCCCCTGCTGCTTGCTTTCATTATACAAGATGATTGTTTCCTTTAGCAAAAAAATTACTGAGTTTTAAATTATTTTCCTGTACATTGGTCTGGAGGGAGAGTACTAGCAGTTTATTAGGGTTTAGGAGTACAAGTTCACCTGACCTTTCAATTTGTGTATGTATACTTCAGAGTCCCACTGTGCAGATGAGAGACAAGAATTTAATTTTTGTGCTTCATATGTTTGTTAGGATGTATTTCATTTTGGGATGTGAGAAAACCCAGGGGAGACACACACAGTCTTGCAAAAAAAAAAAAAAAAAAAAAATTGTGTGAGACTGTGTTTTCAGCAACATCAAAATGTTACTGCACATACCAGACTTCTTCATTCATACTGCCAAAGGAATAATAGGATTACCCGCCTTTGTTTTGCTTTTTCACCCTGACATTAAATGAACTGAAACTTGATGTGTGAGTCTCTGGAAAATAAGGTCAGTTGAAAAAGAGTTCATTGTCCTTTATTCTTGTTCTTCCTAGGTGTTCACAGACAAGTTCAGGTTTATTGAGAGAGCCATGGCAGAAGGTGGATTTGATCCCTGTGAATGCATTTGCTCGCATGAACATGCAATGAGAAGACTGATTAATCTGGTAAGGATAACATGAGGATATTTGGAAGGGTGGTTATTCAGACATTACTTCAGCTCTTGCAGATTTGCAGTTACTGGTGTTTTTGATTCTGCTTATTCAGTAGCATGTACAGTTAGAATCTGTGTATCCAACTTTCTGATGAGCTTTTGAATACTCAATACAAATTACAGCTTTCTGTTTATTTCCCAGAGCTGCATTTTGGCAGCATTGACAGTGTTTCTCCTATATGCTTTTTTTTTCAGTCTGCATAAAACCAAAGAAACTACCCAGCAAAGTCTTTGTGGTCAACATATGAAGTCTCACATACTCATATGGCAAGCTAATGATGTCTAAATTTTTAAAACTACCCTCTAAAAAGTTCTGAAGTTGAGAATCCAGTGATTCTTAGTTTTGAGTTCTGTTTATTATGTCATTGATAAGCTGAGCAACTTGAAGGAAATTATGTATGTTGCTCTGTGGCTGGTAAAATAGCTGTTTCTCTCTTGAACTTAGTTCAATGTCTGTTGAAAAATATGCTACAAAGTGTTTCTTTTTTTTCCTAAGTGAAAGTGTATATTTTTAAAAATAGCATTAACGATTATGAACTGTGAGCAATTAGGGGAACTTGAATACAACTCTACTTTGGTTAAATTCTTTTGAAGATTGCACTATACATCCACTTCATGGTGTACTTCCCCTTGTTGATTTTCATATATTTGTTTTTATAACATTTTCTTTCTTAGGGCCTAAATTAATATAATTTAAAGTTACTGAGTACATCAACTGTTCAAGGCAGTTATGTGTGAAGAAGATTCTCTCTAGGATCAGGCCCTTCTTAACAGTATTTTGGGAAGGTGCTGCTGACACAAAGGTGCAGAAGATTGAGGCTTCTGTGGAGAATAGTTGTACTTTCTGTAGAGTCTTTACATCAGGCCTAGCTATCCTAGCTCATGCTTCCCAGTTAGAAGCAGTTTCAAAATCTTCTGAGCTCTCCCTGCTGCCCTTATATGGATGTTTGTACGTGTGTTCTTTCCCAAGAAGGCCTTTCTTTTTGTCCTCAACATGATGTTTGTGCCATATCCCACAGCTGTGTTGATTCTGATCCTTGAGGCTTCTGAACCTGCTAAAGTGGTGAGAAAGAAACCCCCAGGACCAAGTTCAGAAGCTGGGAGGAAGAAAGGAGGGTGCCCTTTTCCTCAGCCTTGTCAGATGCAAATCTAAACCATCTTTTGACCCCCATTCAGCATTTTTTTATCTTCATTTTTTGCTAGAAGATACTGACAGGCAATGGTACTGGTCAGTCAGTTCTCTCTGTTGTGGCTGGAGGATTCTAGTTATGAAAAATGTAGGTGAGTTGTGTCCAAAGTTAGAAGAAATGCTACAAGTACCTGGGAGATTTTGTTCCTGGGTTGCTCCATGGAGTGTGAGATGGGTAAAAATAGATAATTTGGAGGATCACTAATTCCTGTGTTATGAATGTGGACAGAGCACATAATACGTGCATGTTCTTGAGCAATCACCAAGAGCAGTCTAACAGTGTTCTGTGTAGTTGCAGGAATGGAGTTTATTGTATTCACCTTCCAAAAAGACCATACCAATTAGCACTTGAAACTGTGAGGAGTAAAAGGAAATTCCAGATTTCATCTCTCCTAAAAAGCAAAGCAGATGCTTCTAAATATTTATAAGACCAGATCACTAGCTAGGATAATTTAGCAGAATCTAGAAAAGTCTCAGAAGTCTCAGTCAGCAGCCAGACTATCCTCAAGTAACCTGTTTTATGATCTCAGCAGGAGACTTGCTAAGCCATTTTTGCATCTGTAACTTTTATGCTTCATTAGGAATTTGCCTTCTAAATTGCTGTTTTGTCACTCAGTCTTACACAACATAAGTAAACAGAAGTTTTACTGTTTGTGCCAAGAACACGTGGACATTGGTTCTCAAAATTGCTGAACGCCGCAAGTCTCAATGGAGACTGGGTGCACATTACCTCTAAAAATTGGATCCTCAAAACCCTAACTTCAAAATTATTGTGATAAACAAAGTGAAGTGATCTGTTCAGACTCTGAGTGAGAAAAAGATACCCAAACATGCTATGTACCCCAAATGGTTTCCTATATGTATTTGATTGTTGATTCTTTTTAACCTAGATAGGTATAAAACACACCAGAGTATATTTGAATAGTGTTATAGCTGGCAGTACTCAACAGGATTTTGGAGCAAACTGTATAACAAGGTGTTTGCAATTGTCTCCACACTGAGCATTGTAAATGCAGAAGTCCAGAGATAAGATTTAACAGAATAATGTAACTCAAATGTAACAGAATAATATACATCTCCTATAATGTAATTGTAAGATATGCCCAAGTATGAAAATGTTACTTTTAGGGTCTTTCAATCCAGTAATGACATTGTACAAAACCCTCATGATTGATTGTAGATTTTTTTAAACTTGCATTTGCGTTAAAGTAAACTCATTTACAGACTAATTTGTTTATACCTATCTAAACTAACACTGATAAGAATTAAGGCTTCTGCTAATGAAGAAGTTAAAATATATTCAGCCATGACTATTATGTGCAGAGTTAGCATACTCAAATACACAGGATTTCTGTTAGAATTTACTGTACAGGAAATTTGAATGACACTGCTATTCCAAAATCAGAAAGAGGTGAAAAAGTCTCCCTGCAGAACCTGAAGTTCTTGTTTTAATCTCCAATATGATAATTTAAAATTTTAGTTTAATTGGTATATTTACTTCAATATGTAGCATTCAGAGTTTAATTTGTGGTTGAATACATTACTTTGGGGGTTTTATATAGCATATAGTTTAATTATGCATTTGAAATGCAGACTTCAGTTCATCTTGTAGTACAATTAATGCTTATACAGTGAAAAAGAAAAGCTATTGTCATTTAAACTCTTCTTCTTCTCTGTTGTTAGCAACACCACAGAATATTACAAACAAGAAAGCTGTTAAAAAGTTCACCTCTTAGTTATGTGGCTTGATTATTTATCTGTCTTTAATTTTCCTTGACTAAGCAGGGCTTTGTTTTGTTG
>WEIU01023247.1:123531-147946 GCA_013389925.1 Aegithalos caudatus
ATATAAACATTTCACACGTGTAAATTTCTGTAGTATGGCCACTGTAAATAATAAACAGGTATTATGATCTCCAAATATTCCTAGGAAACACTAGAAATCTAAAATTTTTGGCTGTGACTTCATAAATATCCTTTCTAGTATGTAATACCCACGGCACCATCTGTTAAGATTTGGTGGTGTTGTGTAATAACAACTTGGCTATTATATGTTGGGTTCACTATTTACTCTGTGGATATAGCAGTTAAGTGGGAGCTTTCATAAGAGGAAGTAAGCATAGAAGAAAAATATCACAAGACTTTCCATCCTCTGCAGATGCACAAGAGTTGTCAGAAGACAATGACAGGTTTGTTAGCTTGCATGACTTTATCTCCTGTTCAGTCTTTTCCATCTGCAAAAGTTAATTTCACAAGAAGAGCCAAAGTTCAAGAATGAGGAACAACAAATGACAGCAAGTGGTTTTATTGGGGAGAATCTGTCAGACAAGGTGATAGTTGTTTGAATGAATCATGATGAAGGACATTCTGTGTACCCAGAGGAAATCGTTCCTGTCTTAGTTTTGGCAAAAGACAGCAAATCCCTGGATAAGAATGTTATATTTAAACCTTTGTATTTCCCCTTTTTTCACTTATTTTGTAAGACAAAAATCTGATTCCCATATGTTATTCCTCTGGGTATCGATGCTCTCTCTCATGGCTGATCTTGGCTCAAGGGTCAGTTCAAGTTTGAAAGCTAAACTGAAAACACACTTTATGTGGTTGTGAGGAATAATCATATATGGAGCATCTTCCATGAAGACTGAAACTTGCTTACGACTGCTTAGAGTGGCCAGAAACGTCCAAGCAAGCCAGTAACACACAACTTTGTGTCAAGTAAACGTCCTTTTTCTGTCTCCTTCTGGTACAGTGTTATTTCCTTTACAAAAACTGACTTCAGACTTCTCTCATACTGGTTTTTACAAAAATGAGCAGTATGTTTTTTAACCCAAAACATTTCTAATTCTATAATGTAAAGAAACCCATTTTGTTAAACTGCCAACAGCGCTACTTAGAAACCACTGTGGGAATTACAACCTTGTGTTTTGTCCTTCAGTAGCTAATTGCAAAGTAATGGTCCATGCCTAGTTGTGTTGCTATGTCAAAACTTTGGGGGATACAGAACCAATCATCCTTTATTTTAATCTCTGTTGTATTATGATTTGTCACTAGATTTTTATACCAAAAGTTGCAAATTCTCAAACTATTTCAACATAATTGGTTCAAACCCACTTTGTCAATCAAGTTTCTGCATAATTCTCTTGACCAGGTCTTTTGGAGTCTTACTGCTTCAAACTGGCATAGTCTGAAATAGTATCCAACACAGCCACAAGTCTTGGCTGAAGGAGACTTCATGTAAACAGCACAAAATAAACACTAGATGGCTAAAATAGATATGTGCTGCAAATGGTGGAAAAGCTCACAAGATATAACACAGCTAAGCCCAATTTCAATAGTCAGTAGAAGTGGCTTTCCCTACTGATGCGAGCTTTTACTGAAAGCACACCAGAGCTATAGCAAATACATTTTTTTACAATTTAAAATCTCTTTAAATCTGAAGGTTGCTGTGGAGACTTCTTACACATGTTCCATGGTGTTTGCCTTCTATTTTTTTTTTAATACAGCAGGTGCTACTTCTTCTAGTCTATAGTTTTTAGCCAAACATCCCAGGAGCAGGAAACTGCATTTTGCTCTCACTTGCCCCTTTTGTCCTCTGCATTCAATCAGATTCAAAGAAGGCCGTCCTAACAGCTGAACTTCAGGTTGTTCATTAGGACAGAGAAGCTGTCATTCTTGTGAGGTGTAGGGGAAAAGACTTGATCCACCTGCTTAGACACCAGCCCAAAAGAATAAGACACAGGGTTGGAGTGGCAGAGGGTAAGACTGTACCTGAGTGCTCTTGCTCCACTGACTTCCATTTTTCTGCCTTTCACTGAATGCTCAAGGTACTGGTGTTGCACAGGCTAAGGCCACAAAACTGTATTACAGAATTCATGTACTGCCAGTGTGTAATAACCTAGAATCTAATTCTACATCAAAGAGTGCAAATGGACACCGTTCTATAGACGTGTTTAAAAAGGAAAAAGCTGTGAAAAGTGGTGTCCACTTGGGCCTATAAGGGGCTAGGAATCAGGACTTTTTGAACCTCTGTCATTCTTTACGTTTCCCATTCCTGACCTTTGTATGCTTGAAACTGCTCCTTCTTAACCAATATGTATTAAGAAAAACTAGAAAAAAAGGAAAATCTCAGTCACACCTCATGATCATCTCAAGGCATGCAAAGTGTATTGCAAGCAGTGTAAAAAATCATGCATTGAAAATTCTTTCAGCTTGATATTTCAGAAATAATTAATAGGTATAACCTGTACTATGAATGGCTGAACTCTGCTGATCAGAGATGTGTTATGGCCATCTCTTGAGGAGAAAGGAGAAAATTGTGCTTTTTCTCTCAGGCCTCATGTAATCAACACTTAAACTGTAGTTATCTTTTGGAACTGTGAGTTCTAAGCCTTTTCCTCAAGGCTGTCTACATGGGAGTACACTTTTCTTTTGCTGATATGTATCATTTTGCAGAAGGTACTCGACTGTTTGGTCAAAAAGCCTGTATGTATTTTATGTTTTAGATACAAGTTTGCAAATATCCTGTGGGGAGATATGTATGTTGCTTTTGCCCATTTTCACATGCCTCTGTTTAATATTCTGCCCCGTGTATTTGTTGTCTAGTATTTCACATAGAGATGCTGTGAGCTCCTTGTAATGATCCTGATCATCACTATTTCATCTTCTTTTCACTGTTAATTCATTCTGCTTTGCATTTCAGTGAAAGGAGAATGTCGTTGATATCATAGGTCAGCAAAATTGTATAATGAAATACCAGTAAGTCAGGCAATTGTAGAAAAGTGAGGGAAGTATGAAAAAGGAGGATCTATATGACACCAAGGTAAAACAGCAGTCCCAGAACAAATGAAAAAATGAAAAGAAGAATGTGTTTGTGTCCAGATCAGGGCTCCAGATTGCAGTGGTCCCCTGGGACTTCTGATGCATCTTCCTCCATAAAATGTCATGTCTTTCAATATGAAAGTTGATGTTCTCCTGTCATAACTGGCTGATTATTCTGGGTCTTAAAAGTTGGCCTGTAATCTAGGAATATCATTTGAAATGTAGCAACCATCATTCTCTCTCATGTGCAATTGGAGAGAAAATTACTTGCCACCTCACAGGACTAGGCTCTATATGTTTATTGCAGACTGTTATTCTGTCCTTGTATGAACAATCATTTTTTCTAATTCTGCACATACACGTGGAAGATGAAGGAATGGGGAAGGTAGTGTTCACTTTTTCCTTGTTTGTTCCTCTAAGATAAGGTAGTGTAGTTTAAAAGACAGTTAAATTCCATCAGTATGCCATTCTTTTGTTCTTACTTCTCTTTGCCAGCTTGTAGCAGAATAATGCATGTAGGTGTCATTTTTTGCATCTTTAAATCTGAACTCTTACAGATAATGCTACAATTCAATTTGCAACCTGGCTTGTATTCAGGACTGGGATATCCTGCCACAGCAATTTATTTATTATGTTGTTTACTAGATCCTTTATATAGTTTGGAGAGAACAGACGTGGCTGCCAACAAAGCTTAAACAATTATTTCATTACCCAGAAGCATGAGAATGCAATCAGGAGTATGCCATTATGGTGTTTTCTTCTGGCATTGTTGGAGAGCAAAAGCAGAGCTTCCAGCTGGTCTAAATAGCAAAATAGTATTTTCACAAGGGATGATACTTCGTCCTCATTATCACAGAAAATTTTCTATCAACAGTCTTTATGATTCCATTTTAAATTTACTTGTATTCATGGAATAAGTGACCATATCAATTTAGTTATTTGTCCTTGCTTTCCTATTAACTGTTCTTTTCATTCCCACCATTATTCCATTTTTGCTCTCTTTGTAGCTGTTCCATCTATTTCTTTCACACAACTCTCTGGGCTTTCATCCATCACAATTTCTTGTATGGATGTCTTTTTCTGACCTGTCTAAAATGTAGTTATTTTATTTATCCCTACATAAACAATATACTTTCACCTCATCTGCCATTAGACTGCACTGATGGTTGCACTTTGTTCCTGCCATTAGTCCTGTTGTTCTTGTTTTGTTACCTCTTTAGTGCACCATTTCTGGAGTTGGAAAGTGCTTTTGGACAGGGATCATGCTGCTATTCCTCCTGAAAAATTATAAACTGGTGAGCTGTCTGATCATTGGTGTCTTCCTGATGTTTGTGTGCTCTGTCCTTTTTTTTTATTTAACTCTTAAATAATACATTTAACTCTCAAGAAAAAGTGTTCACACTGGATAGAAACACTGAATATTTTTTTCAGGCAATATGCTGTTTAATTTTTTTCAGGCAATATGCTTTTTAATTAAAAAAAAAGGTCTGAGCAGAGATTGCAGGATCAGTCCCAGAGATTGTGAGACTGTTGAACTCTGGCATAGCAAACTCTGAAAACTCACCTGAAAAGTTTCATTAAACTCCTCTGAAGAGGAAGCAGATGAATTGAAGCAAGAACATGTTAATGTATAGGTAGACAAAGTGTGCATTTCCTTCTCCACAGCAGGTATCTTTGAGGAGTGCAAAGTAGCTTAACTTCTTTTAAGGAAGACTGAAATTCTCCTGATGGCTGAGGTCCCTGTGTTGGAAAAACATGTTCTCTGTTTAGTTAGATGAAGGTGTTTTCACTGGGCTTACTATTTCACTTGGACTTCAGTGATTTTGTAGATCAGCTAAAATGCAGTAAAAGTTCACACCCTGTTTTCACCACACAGTGGCATGTTTGTGTGCACATGAAAAAAAACAAAACAAACTTTACTTAATATGATGACTTCACAAAAGAGTTTTCTTAGGCAAATAGCAGTGGCTGTTCACATTTTCTTCACAGCTGGGGATTGTAAAAAGTGGAAGCTCTCATTGCTAGAAACTGTGCCGACTCCTACCATAACATGGCATCTGTCGAAAGGAGCAGCAGGATACAGGTTTCAGGTGTGCTTGATGGGTGGATGCTGTAGATCCACAAGATGGCATGTTAAAACTGTCCTTGTCTCAGAGGAGCAGGATCTAAACACTGTTGTGTTAGTATGAACTGGGACTAAAACTGTATGTTTTGGAAAAGGAAAAGAAAGGAAGAACAGTTTCAAATTGGAACTAGGAGCCATTTGAAATGTGCCTTTTTTATTTTTGCAATGCAAAATTTGAGTGTCATGGAGAAGTGGAGCCCTTTTTCTCTTACCCCTGGAAGTAACTTGGTTTCTTCTTTTTTCTTGGTATTGTGTTGAGTTTACATTCACAGTATGTCAGTAAGTGGGCACTGATATGCTGTGATTCAACCACTGCATGGTATTTACAATTTGTATTTAGTTCATTTTGGACAATAAAAAATAAAGTAATTCATTGTTTGGCTCACATGCACTAAGCCATTTATTATATTTGAATGCTAAACTGCAAAGAGAATGGTAAAATTCAGATATAATCCTTTTTATTTAAGTGGAATAAAGTAATATAAATATTTACTTTTGTAACATTTTTCACTCTTCTTTTGTTGAATACGCCCTGATGTTTCACTTGCCTGATTTTTGTGTTCTTAAAGGTCTGTTTTAGAATTGATGGTAAAAGATGAAAAGGCTGTTGCTGACTTTAGTAAATGTTAGATCAGACATTCAGCTATTAATCTTCCACTAAATTCACAGTTTTGGCCACACAAGGATCTCTGAAGTATTAATAAAACCAAAACCATTGTTAATATTGTCTTTAAATATCCAGGAGTTAATGTATTTGAAGAATTACTTCTCTGTTCAAATTTTTCTCATCAGCTCTGTAGGGTTCCCAGTGTGAAAAACACTGAGTGTATCTGAAGTCTTTTTGAGGGTTTTGTTGAGAACAGGTGAAGTCTGGTTCAACTTTTTACCATTATTCCACAAACTTTCATCCAAACTTCCCCTCCACATCGGATTAGAAAAATCTTAATACAAAGGACTATTTATTTCCAGTCCCTGGTAACTGCCCTTTTTTCAGTTGCCTTACTATTGAAATGTTGCACTTTCAGTTTTTCCCAGCAGTTGCCATGTTCCTTAAAGGCTGTCGTGGTCAAAAGAGAGCTAATTGGTAGAAGGAGCGTTCTTGTTTCAGTGAAAGGCATTACCTTTCCCAGCCATTCAGCTTACGTAAGCGTTTCATACATGTGCCAGAACCATTTCTTGTCTTTTGACTAAATGGGTGACCACAAGGGATCAGATTTATATTGGGTTACACAGTAAGGCACTTGTTGATCCGAGTGAATTAAGAAAAACCTCTTTTTACTGCTGCTCGTTTTTCATGATGTGCTGTGTTTCATCCCACGATGACAATATGCAGCCTCTTGCTGAGCTGTTAAAAACAGATTTGTTACCTGGCTCAGAGAGCCATCCTAGAGCTTTGAAAAAGTTGTATTTGGACAGAGTGTGACACTTAGAATAGGAGATAACTGATACTGTGGCTAGACTACCCCCAGGCAGTGTTCTATATCTAGGCAAACTAGGATAAGCTGTATGAGGACTTGCTGTCGTGGGGACAGAGGGGCATAACGAGATGCTTGTACAATGGTTCTGACCATATATCTGTTGCCCATTTTAATTCTGGTCATCCTTCTGTGTTGAATATCTGTAAACAGTGTTTTAGGTAGGGATTATAAATTAAGCCCCTCTCAGAATTAAATTCTTATACAAACAGAAGATAATTATGTTGCTGAGCTCTTTAAATATGGGTATAGGAACATCCATTTTTCCCAGTTTGGAAATCTTTCGAGTATTTCAAATGGGTTCTGCTGCTAAGATAAAACCTCCCCTTTGTAAATTACTTCCAAAGTTTTAAAATAAAATGAGCTTTTATATAAGAAAGGCAGGAAATATGCATAGTTCGATAGATTTTTTTCCTTTAGTAAGGAAGAAAAGTATTCTACCTGAATTTCCCTGAACACTGTTTTTAACTATAGAAATGGGTGGAAGGTTATATCCAGCCTTCCAAATTCCTTCCTAAGAGACTTCTTTGTAGTCTCAGTAAATTTGCTAGTAGATCTTAACATACTAATGAAAGAATTAATGTGATCAATCTCTAATTACATTTTTTTCTTTTTCAAATGTGTCAGTCATTGGCAATCTTTATGATAAAAGAAGGAAATTATACTTTACCAGATGTCTTCCTTCTTTCAGTTCTTCATCTGTTTCTTTGATGTGTTTTACATAATATGACTATGTACATTAAATTAGTTATGCCAACACAAGGGGAAATGGGTTTTGTGGAAATGATTCATGTATTTCTTACGTAAAGAGCACCATCATTCCTTCTCTTTAACATTTTTTTATTTATACTGGTAATAAACAGATTAGCCTGTTGTGACAAAAAGTGTTTGGATTTGTGACACAAATGTATCATAAAACCTGTGAAAAAGCAAATGTCATTTCTAACCAAGGCAGTGTAACTTCCATAATTTTTGTAATTAATTTAATAAATGTAAAACTTATAATTCCGTACTTTTAAAAACTTCTACTAATAATCCATGATGTTTACTTAAGCAGAGGATAGAATCTATTTCTGTAGTGCTGCACATTAAATCCCATGCATTTAACTTCTCTGACTCTAATAAAGAATGTGGTATTTGTCTTCCTTTTTTTGGCTCTGTCATGTGTAAAATAGCTGTACTGATTTGCAGGTTAGCCAGTGTTGACTTTTCTTGCAGCTGACAAGCTTACCTAGTCTGTAAATCAAATAGTCATTACAGTCACTAAAAATGTTTTAAATTTTACCCATCAGTAAAGAGAAAAAAACAGTAAAATACATATTAAAACCTGCTAAAANAAGTCTTGGGGGAAAAATATTAAGTACTTCGTTTAAATATGAAATTTCAATTCAACTTCTCTGTGCATAACCATTATCACAGTCTGATAATTTATTGTGATGTAATCACAGAGTATTTTAATATTACTTGATCTAGATAATAGTAAGAACACCTGTCCATTATAAATCCCAAAATATCTGTAGAGTGTATCTGTATATAATAGCTCCTGTATCACTACAGATTTTTAACTTGAATTTTGAAAGGTATTCAATGGCTGAATGGAAAGCAATTACACTATAGTCAGGTAATATAAAGGTATTATGTAAACAGTGCTCAGAAACTATCTCCATACCTGGGATTCTTCACATACCATAAGCCAGGTGTGATCCATTAAAGGATCAGGTATACTTGAGCTTTACTCTGACAATATATTAAATCCTGATTTCATTAAAAGCCAACCAAGACTTATTGTTAAGTGTCATGCTTTCTTTTTTTCTGTTTCAGCTCAGACAATCCCAGTCGTACTGCACAGACACAGAATGCCTTCAGGAATGTGAGTTACTGTTCCTATCAGGTTCATGGAAATAAAATGAACAGTAGTAATTAAAAGACAGTGTGACTTTTTAAAAATGCAGTTGTTGATTTAATGTTGTAGGAACATATTGCATTAAATCAAATACTACAGCAATAAAATTGATATGCTGGGAAGGTAATTTCTGAGAATCTGTGGTGAACATTTGTATATTAAAAGCAGCATTGATGAGAAGACTGGAGGTATCAATAAACCAGCATAACCATTAATCATACCCCAGGCATTACTTAATCTTGCTAGCCTACAAATAAGATGATTTGGGGCATGAGAGGGGAAAATTTGGAAGATGCTTTATTTCCTCAGATTGTGAGTAGCCTAACCAATGAAAGCTAGATACTGAGCACAGACACACACACACACACACACACACACACACACACACACACAGACACACACACACACGTTCACAGCTTGGGCTGGCTGATGTACTGTCAGTACTGTGACCCCTCTGCTCGATTGTGAGGAAAGGGAGGCTCTGACTCATAAGCTGACATACACCATGACTGCATCTCTGTTCATTTGGTGCCTGTGTAGCTAATGAAGCAGAGGACTGATGTGTACACTTCCTTGGAATTTGCTCTGAAATGCATCAAAATCCTCTCCCAAACAGTGAACAGTACGAGGTCAGTCAAACATTACCAGAATCGGCAGTGAAGCATAGCTGTGTGGAGGCTATGGGGTAATGTAAGCATGCCCTGAGGCATTGACACACTCCCTGAGACATTTTCTGTGAGCTAGAGGGAATGTTGTCAATTGTTTGTAAATAAAAGTGAAGTGGATCTGTTTTTCCTGTATCACTTTACCGACTGAGTGTGTGAACTCACTCAGCTTGCATCAGGACTGCTGTAACGCTTTGTGGGAGCAGCAAGCACCTGAGCAGTGTTCTTGTAAGCAAGAGCTGCTGGTGCCTGTATCTTATACAGGTCTAGGAGCAGTGGAGGCAAGGTTTCCAGCATCTTGGAGAAACTGCATGCCTTTGTTCACCCTCATGTTCTTCCCTCCTCCCCTGTGTGAAGCCTGTTTAGAGATGGGCATCCAGCTCAGACTTGCACTGGGCTCTGCCAGTGTGAAACAGTCCCAGATTCCCTGCCATGCTGGGCTGAAGGGGGAAAACTGTCCCACATGGCCCTGAGGAAAAGATGGTGTGGTGCACTTGTGCTGTGCAGTGCTGCTGGTTTATTCTTTCTTTATGGGCTTTGCAAGTTACGCTGTCTGTGACTTCCATCACTCCTCTTCCAAATACACCTGTCCAAGGGCAGACTTTTTAGTCTCTCAGACCTTACACTTCTGTGTAGTTTTTTTAATCACAGGCATGTAGGAGAGGAAAAGAGGCAGATATGGGAGACAGAATGTTTTCTGTATTAGAAGGAGGCACAGACAGGGTGTGGAGCTTTCTAAGCTTCAGTCCATGGTAAAAACCAAGCAGTGGTAGGTCATTCTCACTCATGCCTTGGGAGTCTTGGGTCATCAGTATTTATGAAGCTTTTAGACTAAGGACTGTATAAATAAGTTCTGTGTAGGCACAAAGCTTGTGGGATAGCTTTAATGTTACCAAGCTGTAGTACAGTGGGGATTTGAATGGTTTGCAACAAACAGCTTTCCATTCTGAGATTCTTACAATAACTGTCTGTGCAGATGCAAGCAATTTGGCAGCAATTGTTTCAAACCAGTGGTTTGTTTCAAAAACTGAAGCAAAAATTACAGAGTAAATCTTTTCCTGTGTTATTATACTGCCTTAAATTTAGTTCAAGCAAAGGTATTTTCCTGCTGATGCAATGACACGGCCTGCATATTTGTCACATTATTTTGTGGTGCTTCTGTGCTTGTGCCAGTCTGTAAGACCCTGGGAGTCAAAGGCAAAAATAAACAGATTGAGCCTGGAGAACTCCTAGAGATGTTTTCAAAAACAAAATAATTCTGGGCCAGTCTTCTGTCCATTGCTTCATCCTGTTTTTATGAGCTGTACAGTGATGAGCTTACGTTTGAGGTGGGTCCCCTCTTCCCTAGCTCCCACAGCTCCATTTCCTGTTAGTTGTTGGCTTTGATTCCTCATTTCAGAATCTCGACATGAGCAAGTTTGTTTCACTCACCAATTCGCTCATTCCTGGAATGTCATCTTCCTTCTGGAAGCGCAGCTGGGAATGTTGTCATACACAGATTCTTAAGTTGCAAGGTTGTGGAATAACTGATGAGATGAATGTGGTTTTGTTTTGGGAGACGTCAGGGCTGGGGTTCAGCCAATGTCACAGCAACATCATGTGTTGTGCTGCTGCTACCAGCTGGAAATTTTCAGAAACACCCTCTGTTGATTCCTCCTGAGCATGCTTTGTTTTTCCAACCCTTGATTTCAGTTCTTTTTTTTGTTGTTGTTGATGTTTTTTTGGAGCCATATCAAGGCAGTAGTACTGGGTCTTCCTCATTCACTTTTTTGTGTTATTATCTATAAATTCTTACTTAAAGTTGTTGGCACCAATATGTCAAAGTGACTTCCCTGCAGTTTCTTGCCAGGATCAGGACCAGTGCTTTTGGATTTAGGTACAGGAAGATAGGAGTACCAATTCAACAGGCATTTGGGCTCTCTGATGGCTGTTCCATCTGCTGGTTCTCCATCAGAATATCTGCTGTGACATTAAAGCATGTGATTACTGTTCCCTCAATTTCAGTGGGTGCCTTGCAGAAAAGAAAAGGCTGTAAGTTTTGACTAGGCAGCACATTTAATATTCTGTTGGGATTGCTAATGCTCAGCAAATCAGAAGATCTTACAGTTCCCCTTGAAATGAGGAATAAGAGCAGTAATTCTTTTCTGAATTCTGTTTAATGCAAGTGGAGCATGGAGATTCTCTGACATGTGGCAGTTGCAACATCAGCGGTTTCATCCAGCCTAGGGAGGATCCCAGCTGGTACTGATCTGCTCTGATGGCTCATGGTCCTTCACAGTCAGCCTTCCGTGTCAAAGGAAATGAGATGCTACTGCCTGAGTTTTTTCTCTGTGTTCTAGCAATTCCCAGACATTGTGACCTCAATTTACCACATTCATATTTTCACCACTATTCTCAGTGCTCTGCTAGGTTGTAAATGTGGTCAGAGATGACTGTTTTAAATGTTGTCTACTCTACTTCCAAATTTTTATGCAATTCAAAATGAATATATACCTGTGATTCATCTTGAGTTGTACTCATCCAGGGCAGCCATGGCAGCCTAACTTAACAGCTTGAAATGTCTGCCAATTCTTCCCTCCCTTTTCTGGGAATTCCCTTCCTCCTTCCTCTGCTGCTCAAGTCCTTTTTGACATTCTTTGGGTTCTTTATCCTTGCCTTTGTAAGTGTCACCTTGCAGGCATTATCTGCTGAAGATCCTATCAGCTCTTTATATAACTCTAATCATAAAATTCCTCTACATCAGCAACTTCTCAAGTTTTGAAATGTCTATATTTTGGACATTTTAAAGGCAAAAGCAGTTTCATTTGCTCATACATGTTAATGGTAGTGTTTGCAATGTGAGAAGCATGAACTTCTATAATGCTTGGGTTTTTTCCTTCTTTGACCTTTTGAGTTCATGTGGTGTCAGTAAAGGACATCAGCCCAACAGCCCCAACTCATGAAGCCTTATTCCCAGAGCAGCAGTGTGGAGAATGGCATAGGTATCAGCTTCCCTGCTGGACCCCTCTGCTGTGTTATGAACAAACCCTTTCCATGGAAGAGCCTCTGTTAGCGATGCTACCCAGGATGAGAGTGATGAGGGTGGTTCTGTGGTATCAGCATTAACCTTCAAGGAAATTATTCCAGCAGGGTATAAATTATCAAGTAAATGTTAAATAAGAACAATCCAACCAATACTGAATCCAGACTTGACTCCATAATCAGGTGATCCACATAAGACAACTTGAAAATATGTCAGATATGAGGATCTCTGTGGAGTTTTCTGGATGTTAATATTTTCATCTTGAGTAATAAAATAGAATAGCTCTTCTCTTTCTGAAGGTTATTCATTACACCTTTGAACTAATTACCCTGTATCAGTTGATCATCTAGATCATTAATGAAGATGTTAGGCCTTTAGATACTATGATAAATGGATTTGTGTAAGTACCACAGGTAATTAGCTATACATGGGTTTACACCTCAGCTGACAAGATTAGTTAATGTTTGATTACTTGAAGTTACATTTCAGAGGAGAAAAATGTTTTAAAAAGTGCAGGTATTTGCAAGATTTTCTTGATCCAAATAGATAAACCAGCTGTTTCCAGCCTGAAGGTATTTCCTTAAATTTTCCACGTGTTAACGTCTCAGGTATTCTGTATGGAAATTCAGTGTAAAATTTTTGTATTGTCTTCCTGGGTTTCACTTTGGAATGTATCTCTGCAGCATTTTTTCACCTCTTGCCAGTTATGTTGTTAGCAGAAATACCACATGACCTGGATGATCAGTCATGGAGATCTAGCATACTGATACTGAAGCACCTTCAAACAAACTCTCAAGAAATAACTTAGAGTAGAGTCAAGAAATTGATTACGATTACTCATGTTCTCTGTATGCAGCCTAACAATGAAGCCTAAACTTTCATAGTTTACTCTTGTTGTTTTATTTGCTTGAGGCAAAAAAACAGAGACCAACATACATGGGGGATTTTCCTACATAAATATATTTTGTGTCAGGTTTGATTTCTTAAATGTGAAGAGTGTGTTTGTCGTCTCCAGTTCTCTAGGAGTTAATATGAACTAAGAAATATTCATGATAATTCTGAGAATGCCGGTGAAATATTATAAAATAGATTATTCTCCTTTCAAATGGATAAGGAATGTGATAAAAAACCAGTATTACTGTCTCAAAGCTTAAATGAGGGACTAATCGGAACACTCCATTGAAAAATATTTCAGGGATTTTTTTCTGAGATTGCATTTTTGTTTTCACTTGGGGAAAAGAATTATGCTGTTATTCTGTTATAACCTGAGTTTTCTTCGTCTGTAGTGCCAGGACCAAACTCCTCTGGTGACAATGGCATCAGCTTTGCCATGATAATGATGGCCTGGGTGGTGATTGCACTTGTCTTGTTCTTACTGAGACCTAGTAATCTAAGAGGATCAAACACAGCCGGAAAGGCAACCAGCCAACACAATGTAAGTGCATCTTCAAGTACCCTGCAGGGAGATTCTATAATAGCTTAAACCTATTTTGGTTTCATACACACTGTCTCAAAGTAATTTTTTCCCATTTTTTCCCTGTATTTTCTTGGAACTCCATTAAAAATTAAAAAGAGTTAAACCAAAGCGAAAGGAATCATGAAGGCTAAGTGTGAGGCCTGCTGTGGGATGGAGCAGGTGCAGTGCCCTCTGGACACTGTCTGTCCCTGTTGAAACTGCCTCTGCCTTCTTAGGTGAAAGGGGACAAGCACAGCTTTAAGAGAAGTCAGTAAACAAAATTGCAGCATGATACTTTGAGTAGGGTGATCTTTGTCCTAGATGTGGGATTGTGGAAAAATCTCAATAATAAAGGAAAAAGTCTATTTTTTTATGCTCATTTACTCTAATTATTTTAAGATATATTGAAAAACCATGAAAGAAAACAGTGTAACACTTCTGAGTTCTTCTATTGCTAAATCCTCCTATGTGAAGCACTGTTTCTAATTCTTCTAATTCTGTACCTGCTTTTTTTTTTTTTTTTTCCCTCCTTTCTCCTCCCAAGGGACAAGAACCACCAGCCCCACCAGTGGACTAGAGCATTCAGTACTGGGAAAGTTCAGCAGCTAAAACCTTGCACGACCAAATGAACGAAGTGACCAGATGACTCCTAAACCCCACTCAGTACTGTTTCCTTTTCTCATTTATATAGAGCAGAGTTACCATTCAGCAGTAATCTTCATGAACTGCTTTTAGCAACTTCAATTTTAAGTTAATTTTTGCTTTGTATGTTATTACAAATCCTATCAGATTGTAATTTGAATAATGGTAAGGCATTGCAGGGGTTTTTTGGTTGTTACTGTTACTGTGGACATTCCACTCAGTCTCTTTCTATTACAGTGATCCTAATTTCTTTGCCATGATTTCTGATATGCATCAAAAGAGTAAGAAATTCCCAGTCTATCTAGAAGAATGGAAGGTTACTGACCTTTCTTCAGATTAATTCATATTTCTTCTCCAGTATGCTTTTGAGAGTTATATTATGGTTGGAATTACTTAGTTAAGTGCTGAAAAATAGAAATTCTCTTACATTTGCCCTGGTTTCAGAGCAGCTTTTATTCTGGTCTTTGGACCACTAACACAGTTTTCAGGGTTGCTGGCAAAAGCATGAATTGTCCACTAGAATTATACTCTGTGCGTATGCGTGCACATGTAAGTGAATGTGACGATTACCACTGTCAAAGCTTTGATCTATATATTGAGAACTTTACACAAAAGATTATACCACCAAAAAAGTTAATTTAGCCATTTTCATTGATAAATTGTATGTCTTATTCAATATGTTGTCAAAAAAAACATACTCTAAACCCAAGTGTGTTTACTTACAGACTTTATCAAAAGAGAAATTTAGTAAGAACTTGGTAGAATTTTCTGTCCTGGCATAGTCTTTTCATAATTGGTACCTTAACAAGCTTTTAGCCATGATCTAATGTAATTGGACAGGATGAAATCATACCAAGAAGTTACCACAGTTACCAACTTTTGGTATACAACATGTACTGGATTATTCAAGATTTTTCACCTGTACGTTATCAGCAATTCTTAACATTTCATCCTTATCTACTAGTTGTAATTGTAGAGTAACAAACTCGCAGGTGACTACATATGGCATGTCTCTTCCCTCTAGTATTTGTGTGTATGTGTGGTATGTTTAAATGTGTGTATGTGTGGCTGTGCACACACCTGTGCACATCTCCCATTATGGCAAATGGGAATGACTTTTTTTATGTACATTAATTTAAGAACATTTTAAAGATGTACAGAAAAGCAGCACTGTATATTTTCTTGTTCAAATTGAAAAATTGATCAGAATAATGTAAAGAACATTTTTATGTTACCAACATAAAACTTAATTCCTTAAATGTCAGTAAAACAGACATAGGAATTCTAAACCTTACTCTACAAACCTTTATTTCATAAGGACTTTAGTTATGGAGATGAAGGAACTAACTGTTAAAGTCCAAAAAGGTTTGTATTAATGGGCTTGTCCTTGGTTTGAAAGACAGCTGTCTGCTAAGGAAGGCAGGAGCCTCCCTTGGAATAGAAAATGTAAACCTCCTCCCTCTGAATTATTATTATAATTTTGAATTGAAGGGGCTCTCAGGCAAAGATATGAGCACAGGAATATCAGTTCTTTTCTGGTTTGTATAATAAAGCCAACAACCAACAGCACCCAGGGCATTAACCACAAACCCAGAGACCCCTTCCCGTCTGCAGGCACTTTCCCCCTGGGTGCAGTTCCGCTCACTGCCAGCAGGGGCGCTGGTGGCTCCCGGCCGGCAGGGCAGGTGCGGTGATTCCCCCACGGCTGCAGGGGGCGCTGTGGCGCGGGCTCGGGGAGCAGGCGGCAATGGCAGACAGGCCCAGGCGGGAAGGGATGGCAGAGATGAAGGAGATGGAGGAGAGGCTTTGCTTCACAAACTTTCCCTGGGGCAGCCAATCCCGGTGCCCCTGCAGGACTCTGAGGAGCAGACAGCTGGGCCAGCAGGATGTCTCAGCAAGCAGGAGGTGTGGGGCTACAGTGCAGCGAAAACCCGGAGCAGTGCTGAAGAAGCACAGGGGGCAGGGCACAGAGAGGCGAGCTCAGGATCCCGGGCATCCAAGCAGATGGTGAAAAGTCCCTCTTTCAGTGAGGTGGGTGTTAATAAGGTCCCAGTTCAGTGGCTGCTCTCACAAGCAGAGGCTCACCCCACGGCAGAAGCAGCGGCTCTGGGCTGGGCTCGGGCAGCAGCTGCGAGTTCCCTTCCCCAAGCAGCAGCTCCGACCGTCCTCCTCCAAAGCCAAGAGAGAGAGAGAGAGAGAGAGAGAGCACCAGGCACTGCCCCAGCCCCATCCTTTACCTGCCCAGCTCCTGGGCATCTCTGGCCCTCGGAGAGAAAGTCCCAGATAAGGGAAGTGCAACCAGATGCCCTCCTCCCCTGAGCTTGGCCACTTTTGTTTATCTTAAGTCCCCAGTTGTTAGTGTTTCCTACCAACTTATGGGAAAAATTCCCTAAATAAAATGAGCTATAGGAAAGAAACCTAACCCCCAGCAGGGCTTTAACAAGATCTCACATCAGATCCCATTGTTGACAGAGGCAAGGTTTTGCTCTTCCGGGTAAATTATGGGCCAGCTAAGCCATCTTGTAAAGGTGCAGTGTAGACCTGAAGAAGGGCTTCTGTAATTTGATGTAATTGACGTTTGAATTTCTATGGAATAGGGTGCTCCCAAGCAAAGGAGCATGTTTTAAAATAAAATTTTAAAAAAGTAAGTTTGGGCCAGGTGCTCTCAGTGACATCAGTGCAGTGCCATGTAAAGCAATGAAACTGCACAGATAAACTGAGAGAATCTGTCCCATTATGTCTAATAATGTACAGGCCACAAACACTGTGTAAAGATGTTACTGGGACAAGCACTGAAAGCTGTGCTTGCTTTTTGCCTTCCTTGTGCATTTATGTTTGGGATACTGTTCAGAACAAGTAATACAGCATTGTTTTTTTGAACCCACAAAGAAATATATATATTCTCCCAGACTGACCTTTTTTCTCCAAGGATTTTTGGCCAGAATTCTTCACTGTTGGAGGCATAAAACAAGCTTCCAATTGATTAAAAAGCCTGATACAGGCTTCTATTCAGACAGAGCACTACTCCTCATCCTGTTAGCAGTTGGTGAGATTTACAGGAGATGCTCCTTACTTGTGAGGATCAGTCTCACTTAAATGTCTGTTTATGTATTTATAAAACTTACCATGTACACCCAGCTCTAAGAGTCTTGGCAAATAAACTTTTTGTTCAGAGGAATGTTGTGGTTTACCTTTAAATGAAATGTATTGCTTGAAATTCCTCTAATTGTCCCAGTGATTTTATACATGTATGCTTTCCTCATGTAAATTGCTATTTTAAATTTTCTATGTAAAAGAAAAAAAAATTGGAAATATTTTATTGTAAAATGTTTTACTAAACAGCCAGGCCACTATCCCACATCAAAATGTATGCCTTTTTAATTCAGATACACTATCCAAGATATAATCTTCAGATCAGCACTCTTAATTAAAATAAAAATAACTAACCATAGGACTGTATTTTGCCACTCTTATTTGTGTTAAATAGTGCCTTATTCATCAAGTAGTTGCACTGAAGTTTGTGGAGCTACTCTGAGATAATGTACTAGTAGCAGCTTTAGTAAGGGTGGCAGAAATCTGGCCTTTAGTGATGTAATTTGTGATTAAATAATTGTATCATGTTACAGATGTTTATGGTAAATTTTGGGAAGAGATTAGTGGTATGCAAAGCTCCAGGATATAATCAGTTCTGTAATGATGGTTTTAAGCTTGGTTAGTAAGAGATGCAAGTTGTAGCAACTTGGGAAATATGGAGGGAAATTTACAATTATATCTTAACTTTGTTAAAACAATAGTATTTTTAGAGTCTGCTTAACACAATTACTATACTCTGAAATGAAAAATCATATGTATTCATGCACTGTCTGCAGATCACTTAGCCTTGTAATATCCATGGTTGAAAAAGGAAGAGTGATGATGTCATGTACTTAATGTAAATCAGTGGTTTAAAATATCTGAATTATGCCAAACAAAAAATCATCTGTGCCATTTGCAGTTTCCTAGTAATCTTTTACTGAGTACTTGGATTGGGATAAAGGGCTTGTACTATGCACTTTTTATCGACTTAATAAATAGCAATCATTAGTAAACTTTTGTCTTTGTCTTTTAGTTTCTATGTAAGATACAGGACTGCACCAGCCTATCAATTTCTAAGGTAATTTGAAATCATCTAAAAATAAGAAAAAAAAATCAGTAAATATAGCGTGTCACCTGTGTAACTTTTAAAACGTAAATTCCAACTTTTCTAATGGACACTTGTCTACTGTATGTATCTCAAGCAAGACAAAACGAATAAAAAGCAGTTTCCAAAGTTTAAGATACTTTGATGACCAACATGGATGCGTCTACCTTCTGCTCTTTGAAGTAGTTATGCAACATAGAAAGTTAAAAATAATACAGTAAGAAAAGTACTGACAAATATGCTCATTGTGTTACTTTGTTTTAGATCAATCCTACTACTTTGGGATCTGCAATCTATTTTCTAGTTCTAGGTCTTGGCAGTGCTGGACCCAGAGCTGCACTGCGGAAGGAAGATGCTGCAATGTCTCTAAGTGTGTAGGAGTAGGAGGGACCTGCTGCTTCCTCACTGTTCCCATGAAGTGCAGCTCTCTTCTCTGGAAGCAGAGCACAAAATTCTGAGCACTGCCCCAACAGCAACTCAGATCCCTCATTAGGGATTCCTGTGTTAATCTGAGGAAGAAAAGGAGAACCAGGGGAGCATTGGTGTTTAAAATAATATACAGCTATCCTGAGACAGTGGTAATAAATACCAAAGAGTCAGAAACAAAACCAGAGTAATAACAGCAACAAGTAATAAATATTTTAGGCATTTGAGTCGATCTAGAAAGTACAAGATCTTAATCAGATATCATTAATGTCTGCTCATGAAAATTTACTCTTTTACTCCAACATGAGATTACAAATAACCCCTAAAACTAAAGCTAAACTTCTAAGTACACCTGTTAAAATGTTTGCCAAGGATGCAAATGCCTGTTGTGAAAAGTAATGCAGAAAGGAAATTGCCACAAATCTAAATTCATGTTGTTGAATAGATCTGTACAAGGACTAGCTGTTCAAGATCACCAGGTAATTTGAAATTACTCTGCCATAAGGCCTAAAAAAATTGACCCTATCTAGGATGTTTGAGAAAAATACACCAAATCATTGTAGCAAAATAGTCCATTACGTGGATTCCTTGCAAAAATGGACTACTTACATCCTTTTCTCCTTCTCTTTATTTATTCAGTACCAGCCAACAGCCTACAGTGCCATTCACTGCAAAGATCTGGACCTTGGGGTGGGGGAACAGGCAGAATATTCCATGCTGAACCACATCCTCGCTTGTAAAACAACGTAACTCTTACTAGCTCCAGGCAATGCCAGCTGAAGATTTATCTTTTCATATAAGAGAAGTAACTGAACACTTGTATCAAAATTGCCAACTCCCATAGCAGACACTTTGTAGTTAAATATGGTACCTAGAAGAATCTGGCTTCCACAATACCTTTTTAACATCTGCAGGTCAAATCATTGGCCAGAGGGGGTGTCTGAAACAAATATACTTCAAATATTTAGCAATAATAAACATATATTTAAATATAAACAAATATTTAGCAATACATACTAATTCACCATATATACACAGCTTTTTAAAGGTTTCACTCTTCTTGCTTTTATGGAAAGTGTTACTGTAAAATACTTACTGAAAATAAAGCAGTAATTTATATTCAAAGATCACATGTAGCAAGGTTTAAGAAAGAAGTTCTTTGCATTTATTGGATTTGTTGTTACATCTTCCAGTGATGAAACAGGAATAATTTTTGTGACTATGTAGTTTTCAAATTATAACTGGTTTAAAATTAATTTCTTCTGCTGCAAAAACTATGCTTAAAATGTATAAGATCCTAGAGATGAGAAAATATGTTTCCTTTAGCAGAACAGTGAAAAACCCCAACACCGTACAGCATTCTGAAGGTCACAGCCATTGGTTTGATATAAAAAGCAAACCTTAAAAAAGGTGTTCAGTTTAGGGGAGAACTTGAAATAAGTGATGAGATGAATATGGTTTGCAAGAAAACAACCCAAAGAAGCCTCCACAGGACTGGCACTACACCGAACACTGCATGTAATGCATCAAAATCTACTTTCTTGTGATGATGAGTAAAAATTGGATTTCTTCAACTCCCTCAGTGATTTCATGTAATCTTGTTTGAAATAGAAAATTCAAATAATCACCCCCCCTTCATCAAATATTAGCTTGCAATTTGAATCATAAATGCATCTTGTCTCTGACACCTCCTCCTGCTGTATGCTTCTCTTGGACTTCAGTACGTAAGGGGAGGAGATTAAGCCAAATTAGCTTTTAGTACTGTGAGGGTGGATCAAATCTTCACCTTATTTTATGCAAACAACTGTTACTGCAATGGGATAGCTCAGCTGAGTAAAACCCTTTAAAGTGGGGATGCTACAAGATGATTTCTCTCCAATGGGGCAGCGATGAAAAGCAGTGCCTTATGAGGCTGCTCTTACTTCCATTGCATCAGTTTTAGCATTTAATGATTCCCCACTGTTTCGTTGAGATGGCTGTTAGCCTGAAATGGCTCTCCTGGTGGGATCTGCAGTGTACCCTGTGTTCAGAAAAGCAATGCTGCTGCCCACTGCACTGCTTCTGGAGCAGCAGCTTTGATAAGTAGATGGTTTTCAAAAAACACCAGAAGAGAATGAAAAAAAAGAGGCACTTACAAAACAATAGATAGGCCACCAAACATAATCGTGCCTAGAAGGAAGTGTGAATAAATTCTGTGTATATTGAGAGCTTTAAATAATGTAATTAGAGGAAGGTCGTGTACTGGGAAACAAAACATTGTTGTGCAGTAACTTAAAAGAATGGGGCTTGACAGGATATTTTTATCAGAGTTCTTGGAGTCCCTTCTTCCAACTTTCAAAAGTTTTAATCCTGCATGGCTTTGGGGTTCTATTTACATGGCAGTATTATACATGAGACTTGATGACGTTATTGTCCACATGTTCCATGCCCTGTGCAAACAGACATATTGAACCTGACCAGAAATTCACTGCATTCTACAACAAATTTTACCAATAAGTGCAGTTTGAGAGGCTGCTTGTCACCAGCAAAGAAAATACGTAGATTAATCATAAGATGTTTGGGCAAACTGACTGTTTAGCAATGTCAAAGTTCTGGTGAACCAGAGAGGTGAAGATGAGAAGAGAGTGTAATTAAGGACATGCCAGGTAGAAAATGTATCTTGTAGCAAGAAGGTGTTGGCTCTGAGCACATGTAGTGCTCAGGTTCTTATCTGCCTGTGTTCAAAAATGGCACATGGCTGCTCTATGCAGCTGTTGGAACCTTTTTAACACACATGCCCAGTCCCACATGTCTGAGTAATCTCTTTAGCTGCATCTCCTTCCTTCCTCCTAACATAAAATACAAAGCATGGACTCAAATACTGATCCAGCTGGTCTTCTGGGCACTTTTGTGCCTCAGCCTGGGAGTGTTGCTGAGTACC
The DNA here is from genome assembly GCA_013389925.1 of Aegithalos caudatus. Lineage (NCBI taxonomy): Eukaryota > Metazoa > Chordata > Aves > Passeriformes > Aegithalidae > Aegithalos > Aegithalos caudatus. Next base: position 145,318 of record WEIU01023247.1, read on the forward strand.
TCAGATTTCCCAGTTACAGGTGGGGTTACCTAACAGTTATGCTTTCTCAAAAGTTAAAGAAAGGCTTGACAGACAGTGGTGGTTGTTGAATCTGTGTCAAATGTTTGTGTCATAAATTGATGACATGAACTCAGCTGCCTTTAGTTAATGATCAGCTAAACCTGGTTGGCAATCAGTCTGACATTAAACAGTAACCAGACAGGATTCAAAACTTCTTTAATATCCAGAATTCTTTGCTGGATTTTCCTCCCACCTCCAAAATCAGGATGCCAGCCAGGAGATTACACAATCATGCACTCACTTGATCTTTGTCTTCCTTCTCCTTCCCCTCATCCCCCAAATCCTTCATAAATCATGATTCCTCCCTTGCATAATGCAACAGCTGGTACATGGGAGGTGAAAAGTGGCCCCTTCACCCACCTTTAGCATTCAGTTCACTCTTCACTTGGTGGTTTCTGGAAAGTTCTGGAAAGGCAGAGGTGTGGCCTCAAACCCAGTATGCTGGAAGAAGGATTCACCTGATCTAGTCAACTTCCAATGCTAAAAAAACACATACACCTGAAATCCCATTCCTCCTGCACTGCAAAAGTATTCACAGTCTACACTGAGCCTTCAAAAAAACAGAGCAGAACTCACAACTTTTACTTTTTAAAAATGACCAACAGTGGACCAGCCTCATCTGCTTTGCAGCAGCCTTACATAAGTTTTCTTGCCTCTGCATGCTGTTGCAAAAAATTCAACGTCCTGGTAAATGATGGGTCTGCCTGAATGGAAAAACCAAGAAGAACCCATCCAATAATTCTGATTTTTTTTTTTTTTTCTGTAAGAAGAGGGGAGACCCAAACTACACACCATTTTTATTGCAATGCCTTTGAGCCCTGCATTTTTAATCTGCCCACGGTGCCCTCACCACCAGACTAGGCTGTAGGGAAACAAAAGGTGTGACTGTCTATTACCAGGAAAGGTCCTTTGCTACGAGAAAAGGGACTGGGGTCCACTGCCTGTTCCAAGGGCTGTTCAGACATTTGAAACAGCTCTCAAATAATAGACTACAACCCCGACCTTTCTCCTGCCAGGAAAGGACCATGATTACCAGATACAAAAAATATCCCCTTTGAAGCTCCTTGGCAAGTAGCATAGATGCAGGTGCAGAGTTAGCTCCACATGTTTCTTTATAATCCTCAGGGCACAGCACTCTCCTGAGGTAAGTATGCCTGAACCCCACCAGCCGAGGAAGGCTCTGAAGCTCTTGCCCTCATTCTTAGCAAACTCAGTAACTGGGAGGTATTAGGTGATTCTAATGAACTACTAACTACCCACACATACACCAGCAGGCAGAGGGAAGTCCTTGTCACACACACCTGGCCTTCCTTGCACAAAACCACTGTACCCTTCCTGTTCCTAGAAAATCTGCTCCTTGTGTGCCAGGCACACACCAAGCACACTTACAACGCCCTCAGGGGACCACTTAAAGGATCTGAAGTGGTTTTGGCTCTGGCTGGTACAGAGGGACCAGATAACATTCTTGTAGTACAAATATACTAAGTCCCCACTATTCTGAGACCTAAGGAGATAGATGGGGGTTTGAGGAAGATGGTATAGGTGAGACTGACTTCTGAGTCACTTGCTGAGCTTCTATTTGCTTTGCTTAGGTTTCCCTGGAAAAAAACCAAACCCAGATGTGTTTAAAACTGAGACAGCTGTGCCATTAAGCAATGAGAAAAGGTATGACTTGTTTTTACTTCAGAATAAACACAGTGAACCCTGTGCCTTTGCCAGGCAGTTCTTTGGCTAACCACACTGAATCTGCCAAGATCCTGCACTGACTGCAAACCTCAGTAGGCTCTTTCACTAGAAACACACGTATTTTACAGGCATTTCTAAAGGACCTATGATTACAGTATGTACTCACTCAAGTAGAGATTCTTCTAGGGAAAGACCAGATCCTCCAAAGTAGTAACAGGATAAAATATAAAACAGAAATAATGATCCATTTTTTAAAAATATATTTTAAGAGCTATGGATGAAAATGCCACGTAAGAACAAGGCTTTAGTTGCTTTGTTAAGAACATGCATCTATTATCCACCTAGTCTGGCAACATTTAACATAGAAATTGTAATCTGTCTACAGATTCTACGAGAAGCAAGGTAAGTGAACTTAAATATACTTGGGAAGAAAAGACTGCCGATTTCTCACAGTCTTTCTGCTTCTAAAGTCAGATGTGGTATACTAATACCATACCATGTTTACATAAAGGGCAGGAGCAGTATCTGAGAATTTTAATAATGTCAGGCAAGGCAGTGCCCAGGTTACAAGGGCAAGAGTGCAAGCTCGTCTTATTTTCTTCCTCTGGGCAATGTTTACAGCCCGGACTTTAAACACTGAACTTTACTGTAACCTACGTCTGCTCTCACTTTTCTTTGTTGAGGTGCTGCTACGGTACAGTAGGGAGAATGAACACCACCTTCTTTACTTCATAGTAACCATAGCTTAAGGACAAAAAATTATTCAACCACCACAATTAAGTTCTCCTACAAAAACACCCCGAGGCAGAAGACAGGAGCCGTTCAGCCGCCGAACCCCGACCGGGCCCGGAGCTCCCAGCCGTGCCCGGGGGCCCTGCGGCCC
>WEIU01023247.1:148440-175465 GCA_013389925.1 Aegithalos caudatus
GCCCGTCCCCGCCGAGCGCTGTCTGCAGCGGCGGGCGCTGCTCCTGCCCGGGGCTGCCGTGGCATCGGCAATTCCTCGGCCCCAGGGTGGTGTTCGGTGTGTCGTGACTCAAAGCGACCGAAGAAACGCTTCTTTGGTGGTCTGTGTATCCTGGCGCTCCGGAGAAGGGCAGGCTCCGACACCTTCCCGGGTTGGAGAGAGGAGTAGCAGCTAGTAGATCAGCCGTAAGAAAACGCTTCCGTGGGCCTCAGCATAATAAAATCTGAAGTCACGAATATCTTTATTTTCCTTGAATTGTTGGCCAGTATTTTAATTATTTTAATTTGTAACTCCTGATTTTTCCATTTTCCCCTCCTTTTACTAGAGCAGTCATGTTTGAAATTAAGAAGATTTGCTGCATTGGTGCTGGTTATGTTGGTGGGCCAACCTGTAGTGTTATTGCACAAATGTGCCCCAGTATCAAAGTTACTGTTGTGGATGTCAATGAGGCCAGAATCAATGCCTGGAATTCAGACACGCTCCCAATCTACGAGGTAAACAAAACTATTGTCTCTTCTTCCAGCCAGTGTTGCCTTTGCTTGCCACCTACTACATGGCATTTCCCCATAGCCCATTACTGAAGCTTGTCAAGCTTTGCACATCAGTGCCGTCCTTCAAAAAGGGTATTCTGGAACAGCTGCTTGTCACTTCTGCTCATTAAATCAGATTTTTAAAATAGCTTAATGCAGCTGGGGCAGATGTTGATTAATGATTATATGAAGGGCCTTATAAGGAAAATGTAATTCTCTATATAGTGAATTGTGCTAAATCATGCTGACTTTCTTTTGGGACCTGATTTGATCATATCATAGTCCTCTTGCTCAATGACAGATATTACCCACGGTATTGTAGCACAGTATAAATGTAGTACTGAGCTGTACGCTTTATTTGCATTCTGAATACTGCCAAAATCCAATCTGTGTGCTGCCCAACTTTAACTATGTGAAAGTCATGTTTCTGAATCAGCTGTACCAGAAATCTTCAATCTGGCATGGGAAGTCTAAGCCAAATAAATGTACCAAACTGTCATTCCTTCATTACAGAATTATTTTAATTTGAAAAGACATAAAGCATTTTTCTATTTTACTTCTCTTAGCATTTGTTGTTTTCCACTCTTTTTCATGATAAAAGAATAGGTCTCATTTTCTTTCCTTCGTTCTTTCATGAAATACAGTTTTTATAGATTTGAGTTCTTTAATAGGAGTGAAAACTTAACTTCACTCATCTCACAAAGACAAAGCATCTGGCTGGTACTAACAGTTGCCCTTTTGCTATAAGTCTTCATCCCTCTTAAAACCAGACTATACTGTGACTAAGTCAAGATGAATAGACCTCCTTTATCGTATAAATTCAAAAGAAAATGTGTATAATTTTCAGATTAGCAGGTAAGACATGAATAAAGTTTTTGAAGGCAAGTACTTTGCTTTCACTTAACACTTAGACTGAATGAGCTAAAGCAGAGCTCGCCTTGGCATGTTTAAAAAAAAACCCAAAAAACACCAAACTTGTAACATCTGTTTCCTGGAATGGTGTCCTTTGCTTACAAAGAATGCATAAAAACTGCCAAGAGTTAGTTCAGACAGTTGTAAAATTGAGTCATTGCAGAGTGAGGTTTCTGTGTTTTTTTTGGATTGGATTGTTTCTTTTCAGTGTCAGAAATTGCCTAGTGGGCTGCCTTCCTACTTACATCCCATTGTAAGACCATAGCTGGATTATTCAATGGATTGTAAGACGTTATTTTGCCTGTTCTGACATTCATTTTTCTTCTAAGTGGGTGGTATTTGATATAAAATGAGGCAGTGAAAATGCCTTGCATAAGAAAACTTCTGCTTTGTTTTCTTCTCTCCATCCAGTGAACCTTTGCCTTTCTGGCATTTACTTAAATATCTAATGCCATGATAGGTGTCTCAAGTTGGAGATATGATTGCCACGTGAAAGTGCATGACTGACTATTTGTTGTCCTGGATTAGGGAGTCACCCTAGGACAACTATTCAAACAAAAAGTTAAAGCTCCCTTTGTCTGTGACAACTATATCTCGGTTAAAGATTTTTTTAAGACCATTCTAGTACAGAGGATTACTCATTTATATGTGACCTCCTGGCTCTCTTGTCTTAGTGGAGCTGTTAAGAGAAGGGAAAGTGTTACAGCACCGTATGTGTCTCTGGAAAGAATTTCATGGTATTATGGCAGTTGTGATTCTTCCACTGTAGGAGTGGTGCCATGATAAGTTTAATCTGGCCCAAATATGGGTGGTTGCTAAAAGGAGTGGTCTTGATTTCCTGTGTATCTCTGCTGCCTGTCTTTCACTGGATCTGGGCTTGCTTACTTGGTGGAAGACTTCATGGGGTATTTTTTTGTGCTGAAGCAGTTTTAGGTCTGATATTGAGGGGATCATGGAAAGAGGGAAAAGGAGAATTGGGACTACCTCTTTTGTTTGCAGTCTAGGGAATATTTTAAGACTTCCTCGTGAATATATTAAATAATCACTCTACAGGTATTTCTTTAATTGCCTCATGTGGTAGTAGAACTGAGCACGGGAATAACTGAAAGCTAAAATCTGGCTGTGCAAATAAGCAATTCAGTGTGGCTGAAAGTTTCAGAACAGCATTTTGATTATTTTGAATAAGAAAGAGCTTAACTTTTTTTACTGTGTAAATCTTCAGAAGCTTTACTTCTGCCTCACTGAAAACATGCTGCACTGATGGGGGAAAAAAAGAAAATCTGTCTTCATCTGAAATTATATTCTGTTTGGACACAGAGTTTGCTGTTCTTCTTACTGCATTAGTCTTGAATGGGTTTTTTTCTGCTTTCTTTTCAGCCAGGGTTACAAGAAGTAGTAGAATCCTGTCGAGGAAGAAATCTCTTCTTTTCCACCAGTATTGATGATGCCATTAGAGAAGCTGATCTTGTATTTATTTCTGTAAGTTTAGGAGAAGAAGGTGGTTGTGTTTATCTTTTTTTTTTTCTTTCTTATCAAATAATTATATTGCTTTTCTTTTTAGAAGTTGCTTTGTTTTGTCATGTAGATTGAGTTACCAATGTCATGTCATTGTGCCACAGATTTCTTCTTTTTTGTGTACTGTGGGAAAATTGTTAAGTAAGCTTTTTATATGCTTTTCTTATAGCCAGTAGCACCTTTTACAAATGGACAGGTTCTAAGTCAAAATGGTAATGTTGATGTTTAACTTGGTTAGGTGTATGGAGTCAGAGCAGAGTGTAGTGCAGCTCTGTCATTGCAGTGTACTGGTGAAACCTGTGGGACTTTGATAATGATAAAACTCCTATACAGATATGCAAAATCATATGCTGGTTATTCAGTTACAAAGATTGTCTATTTCTGAAAGCTTTTCCAAATAGTGTATTAATGGAAGCAGGAGTGGCTTTAATACTTCAAAGCCACTGACACCACTAGAAAGAGGATTAAGTCAAAGATGAACAAAGATTTTGTGATACAGAGGTTGTTACTAATGCAGAATCCAAAAAAACTGATTGCTATGTGCTTTGCTAGGCCACAGTTAAGTCTTTTGTTAAAGTTCTTTTTCTTGAGGTCTCCTCTTTGTTGGGGCACTGTAGTATGGAGCTCCCTTTCTGACAGTGTTTTTCTTCATTCATTAAGTCTAAAATGGGTGCTATATGGCTGGATGACAGCCACTAATACAGCCCATATATTGTCACCTGTCCCTGGTTCAAAACAAGCTGTTGTGTTTTACACGTTGTTGCCACTTCTTCTCTCCATTTGTAATGAAAAGGATCCTCTGTCTTAATCTAAACGAGGTGTTTTCCCCTCGCTTTGCCTTTTCTGTGTACATCAGTATACTCATTTTCATCAGCCCTGCACTTAGGTTTCATTGCAAAGTGAGTTTAAACTGTAGTTGCCTCACTGGCCCCAAGATTCTTACGTGAGTCTTTGCACTCCTGGTGTGTGACAGGTAACAAAAAGTGGCTGATCATAATCATGGAGAAATTACTGGTGTTTCCAGAATAAGGATTGTTTCACTAAAGCCTGCAGAGCTGCTATGCTCTTGTTTAATTCCTATTTGAGTAGAGACCAGTGAGCTTTCTGTAGAAAACAAAATGGATAATTGAGAGCTAATACCTCTTCATCTGATGTTGTAATCAGAATAATTCTGGGGTAGAAGCATTTTCCTTCCTCTGAGAAGGAAAATGTACTTCAGTCTTAACAATTTCACCTTGCCTCTTAACACAAGAGGTACTGTAACATTTCTCCCCCTTTCATGTACTTTTAATTAGGTTAATACACCAACAAAGACCTATGGAATGGGAAAAGGCCGAGCAGCTGATCTGAAATACATTGAAGCTTGCGCTAGAAGAATTGTACAGAATTCAAACGGCTATAAAATTGTCACTGAGAAAAGCACAGTTCCAGTGCGTGCTGCAGAGAGCATTCGTCGAATATTTGATGCTAATACCAAGCCTAACTTGGATTTGCAGGTAAACATAATCTTTGAGTCGTGTATTTAAAGGCTGGCTGTTGCTTGTGGCTTTTACCTGTTGTTCTTTTTTTCCTGTGCGCGTAGGTGCTGTCTAACCCGGAGTTCCTTGCCGAAGGAACGGCCATCAAGGACCTGAAGAACCCGGACAGGGTGCTCATCGGTGGAGATGACTCTCCAGAGGGACAGAAAGCTGTCCGTGCTCTGTGTGCTGTTTATGAGCACTGGGTGCCCAAAGAAAAAATCCTCACAACAAATACCTGGTCATCAGAACTTTCGAAACTGGTTAGTGTCGCTCCTTGCTGTGGTCTGCAATGAGCAAAGCTCTGAAGCAGAATTTTGTTGACACTGAGTGATTCAGCTAGGAAAGACAGGTGAGGTTGGGAGGACCCAATGGGTATGTCAAAGGATACTGGTCTTTTCCAGTTCTCAGCTGATGTAGTTAATAGGTGATTCTGACTTCCTGTGAAGTCCTTTTCTCGCTTTTACTGCTGTTAGTTATTAGTAAGAGCAAGCCTCCAGTGCTGCAGAAACTGATTACCATCATAAAATGGTTCAAACTCTGCAAGTTAAGCATTATCTTCTTTTGCTTAAATCCCATTAACTGGCATCTATGTATTAAACTGATTATGTCACCCTTTTGTACGTCAATGGAGTTGCAGAAATACTAAAGTAATCCTTTCAGTAGCAACTCCCTTTGGTCTGTGCACATCTTGGTTTCTGGAAAACTGAAGTTCTTTACTATGCTTTTTATTTGCAGGCAGCTAACGCTTTCCTTGCCCAAAGAATCAGCAGCATTAACTCAATCAGTGCTCTGTGTGAAGCTACAGGAGCAGATGTTGAAGAAGTAGCAAGAGCTATTGGAACAGACCAAAGAATTGGAAATAAATTTCTCAAAGCCAGTGTTGGTAAATGAAAAATTCCTCCTTTTTCCCCACTGGGCTTCTGTTTAATAGTGCAATAGTAGTGTTTTCCAATAAGTAATCTGATTCTCTAAAATTTTCTACAGCATTAGAAGTGCTTTAATATGTATGAAGATACTGCTGCAGAATACTAGTATAAATCCATTTTTCTGGTAAAATATGTAGAACTGAGGTTGCTCCAGACCCAGGAGAGTTCAGAGTGCATGGTTTACCCTGCCTGTGATACTGGAAAGAAAAGCTGTGACTTAATTTTTATGAAGCATCACTGATGACAGTACTCTCTAAGATGTCTTCCCAATTGCAACTGCTGCAGTTTTGTTTGGGAGTTGCTGCCAGGGGCTTGAGGGAGAGAATACCTGTAGTTCAGAATGTGTGATGACAGCTCCTAATTTGTAGGATGAATTGATAGGATCATAAGGTTGGAAAAGACCTGCAAGATTGAGTCCAACCTTTGCCCAATCACCACCTTGTCAACGAGGCCATGGCACTAAATGCCATGTGCAAGTCATTTCTGGATTAGATTGATGAGAAAGTAAAATGTGATGAAGTAGTGATCGGTGCATCAAACATTCAAACTTCAGAACAAGACTAAAGCCTCTCTGTATGGTTTCATGCTAGAAACTGTGACTTTAAAAAACCTTACTATATGTAACCTATCCTAGAGTCCATGCAAGAGAAAAATAGATAGCAAATGCATTACCAAAAATTGCTACTAGGTTGTTAGATTTCCTTCTGCAGTGTGTTGTTTCTGGGACTCTGCTTGCTGAGCAAAGTTACAGGTTCAAGGATCCCTCTGTCTCAGTTCTCCCTTGGTCAGCTGTGGTGATCTTTGGTTCTTGGCAGTGATGAGATATCCATTTGGGGGTGCAAGAGGAAGGAACCTCATCCTAACACACTTGTTTTGAGAACTATTAGTCTAAGTCTTGAGCTGGAGGGAGAGCAGGCCCAGGATCTTGTCTACCTACATTTAATAATAGCCCATAGTTGCTTTTCAGTTCAGGTTTTCTGTGTTAAAATTTCCATTGATTTCAGTGGAATCTGAAGCAGAAGTAAGCCTTCTCTAATTGACAAAGTAAGTAGGTCCAGGAGTTTTAAGATATTAAGGTTTTTCATTTGCTAGCAGTGAAATACTGGAAAAAATGATAATGCTGACTGTATCAGTGATTGCCAAAAACTACTTGGTTCCACAGATTGTCTTGGATCGGTACCTTAAGTCACCTGTAAAATAACTGCTTTCTCTTTCAGGATTTGGAGGTAGCTGTTTTCAGAAGGATGTCTTGAATTTAGTGTACCTCTGTGAGGCACTGAACTTACCTGAGGTAGCTCGCTACTGGCAACAGGTACAAGTTCTTCACTGGTTGTTTTCAGAGGGTGATGTTTTTCAGGCATTGAGCTTTTAAGCATTGTCCACACAAACTTTGTTTCAGTTCCAAGGAGCAGATACCTTTGTGCTGATTACCTTTACATTTCAAGGTCCTCAGCCTAACACTGCCATTTGATACTTGTGTGTGCTTAGGCTTTTTTGGGGTGAATTAAGTTACTTGAATCAAATGGATTGCAAAGCTGTCTAGCAGCAGTAGAAAATGTGAAGTACAAGCATGTGTGTCCTATCTTTCTTTTGCAATTTGGTATATGTCCACTTTAAATTCAGAACTTGTGATCTTTTCCTCAGAGTATACTTTTACAGTTCTGAAAGAACTCGGTAAATCTTGCTTTTTTTTTTAATAAACATGGTTGCTGTTGTTCCCTGGTTTAATGTTAGGAATGGTTGGGGAGGTATGGATGCCCTCAGGCCTGGCTCCAATGCAGCAATAGTACTCAGTCTGTACTAGCAAACATTTCCCTATTAACCAGTGAAAGCACCTCTCATTTCTTCCTAGTCCTGACTGAGAAGCTTTGACATGTGTGGTATGGTCAAAAAAACCCTTTGGTTTCTTGTCCTGATTTTGTCTACGTGGTCAAATACAAGGCAGCCTAGCAGATGCCCCCAGAACACCAAATACATGATTTGCCTGCTTTATTAGCAGCTTTGCTTTTTGTGGTCTTCATTTTGGTTAGCCTTTTTTCCCTTCACTCTTCTCCATCCCAGGAGCAAATGGAACACTTGCATGTAATAACAAAATAACAAAAGTGAGGCATTTAAGTGTGGTTGAATTACACAGGTTTTGTGTTTTGGCATCTGTTAGTGCAGATTAAAAAGCATAAAATATTCTCACCATTGTTACATGTGGCATGTAGAAAAGTGTGATTGTGACCAATTGCCAGTGTAGGTCTGGCAATGGGATGTCCATGTGACAACAAGTACCCTAACACTGAAATTGTGTTCTAGGCAGACACATGGAAAGCAGGAAGTTTGAATTTTTTAAAAAAAAGCAATCTGAAAAAAATCCTAGCCTTTAAACTAGATAATGTTAAGATGTGTATATATGCATCAGTATTCACTCATTAAATAGGATTTATCTCAGAATTTGATAAATTAACTAAATTTATCTTCAGATAGCTTATGATACTGAGTAAAAATGCCTAGCTTTCTCTTTTAAGCTTCTGTTAAGTTTGTGTGGGTAGTTTGGTTTGATTGTTAGTAGAATCTGTTTATAGTTTAAAATGGCCCCCTTCTGAACCATCATGGCTTGTATAATTTCAGGTAATAGACATGAATGATTATCAGAGAAGAAGATTTGCTTCCCGCATTATTGACAGCTTGTTTAATACTGTCACTGACAAGAAGATTGCTATTTTAGGGTTTGCTTTCAAAAAGGATACTGGAGACACGAGGTAAGCAAGCACGCTCAGTTCACCAGCATGGATTCCCTATTGCTGTCACCAGCCTTCCAGCTAATGCCTACTACTGAACTGAATTAATAGCTGGATATGGGACCCCTTTTTCTTGTGACTGAATTGGTTTGCAACAAGGATTAGTCTTTCTTAAGTGGGTGATAACTGATCTTGATCTCTACAACAGACCTGAATCATGCAGAAGCTGAAGATAAATCTAGTCCTTATTAACTTGCACAAGCAAAGAGAGATTTTGACAGACTCCTTCCATTCTCCACAGAAAAGAATGCAAACACTTTTGTGTTCAGCTGGTTCTGAGTTGCTTTGTGAAATCAAAATTTCAGCTTGATTTCCTGAAGTGGTTAATTTTGTTCTCCTGTAAAAATCAAACTTAATACAACTCTTCAACTGCAGTTTGTGGGGAAAGCTTATAAACTTTAGGCCTTCATAATTTTGGACACTAGGAGTCATTAGACTTATCTTGCTTGCACGATTCAGCAAAAGAGATACAAATCTTTTCATACTGTTCTCCTTGGTGTCCATCAAGGTTACAGATTTCCTGTTGGCATGGTTGCCACTAAGATATTTAATGTAAAAATTATATAAAAACTCTGGCATTGCATATCATGATACTCAATCTTTCATTACTTGGAACATGCTACCTGATTCTTTAACTGATTGATTCTCTTCCCTAGAGAGTCATCCAGTATCTACATTAGCAAGTATTTAATGGATGAAGGAGCAAAGCTGCATATCTATGACCCTAAAGTACCTAAGGAACAAATCATCTTAGATCTCTCACATCTGGGTGTCTCAGAAGATAACCAAGGTAAGAATTCTCATATAAAGTTTATTCCCCTCTTCCCACCCTATTCTCAATATACATGGGTCTGTTTAAATATTATAAATTCATTTTCAGCATAACATCATTGTGCTGTTGGTTGCACTTACTGGAAAATTGTTATAGCTCAGAGGATTACTCTCATTCTTCCTCCTTTCCCTGTAGCTTTTTTAGATAAATGCTAATTCTCAACTATTGAATATTTTTCTTTCAATAAACATTCATTTGAATAGATGCCTAGAATTTTATCTTTGAATAATTAAAAGGAAGAGAAAGAAGAATGTCCAGGACAGACTAGTTCTGACAGTTCCTTTTGTGCTGGAAGTTCTATCTTAGTCCTTTCTTACGTATCTAAAATAGAAATCAAGAAGTGATTCTGGAATGCACTATAGAGCATTCTCTCTTCCTTCATATCACTTCCAAATTACTTTGTTCCTGACATTCAAGAAAACTTTAAAATAATCACCTATAATTACAGAGGTAAAGGGGTGTTTGGGACTCCTGTTTCCTTACTGGGGAGTGGGGGAATGGAGCTGATGGATGGGGAGATTAGTTGAGGCTTCTAGGGGTGAAGAGAATGGAGCAAGTTGAGCTGTGATGAAGAATGAAGGGTGTACATTATTAGACATGCCCTTGAATTAGAGGGAAAGGTGATGCTTTCCCATAGGCAGCTGCTCAGGAAGCCCCTGGGGAGCCACGTGTCTGTTCTCTAGTGTGAACTGAGTGCTAAACAGAAACTGTGATGTGCTACTGTTGTACAGACAAGGACCTCTGTGAGAGTTGGCATTTGAGCACTCCGTAGTACCTTCAAATTCTAGAGATGTGCTTGACTGTATACATCAAATTTGAATGCTTGACTTCAAACATTTAAATGCTCTGACTACTCAGATACCAGGTACAGACTGCTTTCATTTAAATAAGTAAAATCAAAATATCAAGTATCTTGGTAGAAAATATCTCTAGGTGAATGACTTGAAACCACTTGTTGTGTAGGGCAAAGAAGGAGACTCATTTGCCAGAATGTGCCAGATTGATGCCGAAGTCACGCAGAATAAAATTCTTTCCCTTCTTACAGTGTCTCGGTTGGTCACTATCAGTAAAGATCCATATGAAGCCTGTGATGGAGCTCATGCCCTTGTAATTTGCACTGAATGGGACATGTTTAAGGTAAATATTATCTTTAATTTAAACCAAAAGAAAAAAGTGTTATGCTACTTATTTATTCTGTCTGCTTTAATTACTTTTTACAGGAATTGGATTATGAGCGTATTCATAAGAAAATGCTCAAGCCTGCATTTATCTTTGATGGTAGGAGAGTTCTGGATGATCTTCACAATGAGCTACAAGTCATTGGCTTCCAGGTAATTATCTGGGTGATGCTTCTTATGCTTCTTTCCTTCTTCTCTCTTCCCTATTGCTCTCCCTTTTCAGTGACTGAGTAGCAAGGGGGAAAAAAAACCTCTTGAGGTCAGGATTTAAATGTAAGCCTATCTGTTCTTAAGTGTTCATTAGTAGTGTCTTCCTCCACTGTCTTACTACTTTCACAGACTGATGTGAAACTGCTTTTGTAGTTGAGGCTATGCCTTCAACATTTCACAGTATAAGCCTGCCACAGAATTACTCAGGTTGGAAAAGACATCTGAGGTCATAGAGAGCAACCATAAATCTAACATCTAAATGCTGCTCTGCCCTTTTTTGCAGCAGGGAAATAATGGACAGTTAGGAGATAAGTGTGAAAAACTGCTAAATCTCATGCCTAAATTTATTCTGGGCATGATATTTGACTCCAAAACCAGCCCCTTCACAGGTTTCTTCCAGACCTGCAGTCTTTGCTGCTGCCATCCAGCAGAAGGACTGAGTTCTGTTACGACCTATGGCATAGCCCCTACTTGAACTTGTTTTAAAATTTAAAAAAAAGAAAAAGGGCAAAGCTTTTGAAATTACAGTAACAGGATAGCAAAAGACACTTCCTGCAGAAGTAAATGTAAGCTGTAAGTACCATTTTTGCTCTTCACAAAAGACATAAGCAGGTTTACTGGAGACATGAGACTTACACACTGGACAAGAGGTAATGCAGGTAATAAATGTTTATCAGCCAGTGAGATCTTCACTTGGACAAACTAATAAGGGAAGTTTTAGACTCTTCTTGAGGTTTACATAACAAAGCTGGCTGATTTTTGGAGGTGAAAGCAGTGAATGCAAAGATGTATCTGAAGATAGTCAGTGAAAGGCTCATGAGAGGCTGGAGGAGATGACTGATTAGTCCTTTTAGTCCTTTGTGTTTGATTAAGATCAGCTAGAATATCCAAACAATGGTGTTTGTTTATACCAGAGAGAGGACCCAGAAGCTTAACTTTTTAGCTAAGTGTTTTGCTAAGCTAATAGCAAATTCTATATCAAATTCTAATCTGTGTGATATTTCTCCTAGGAATTTCTTTTCTGAAGTCTTCTGTGGCTTAAAGACTTTATAGATCAGAGACTGTATGTTTGTTTTTTTCCATGAAATTCTAGTTGAATTTTTAACCAATTTGTGAGTCTGCCATCCAGAATGCAATGAGTCATCCAGGTTTACTATCCTGATTTTTCATCCAGATTATCATTACAAAGGCATTCAACAATTGACCTATATTTTCTGCATAAAATAATAGACAGGATTTTGTCTTAAATGGACAATCCTAAAATTTAAGTTTAGGGCCCTAGTCTTTTAACTTCCCTTGTTAAAAGCATTAGACAGCCTGATGCTAGTAGCAATTCTATTGGATCAAATCCAAACCTATGAATTTGAGTAGTTTTAATTTTTTTTTCTCAAACTGGACTTTAAATTACTTAAAACACACCTACCATTTCAATTATAACCTTTTTCCACAGTTGAAGCTTAATTCAGGAAATATGAATGAGAAGCTCTGTGCTTCTAGGCAGAGTGATTTCTGATTTGAGAAAAAAAGTCTGCTCAGGTCTCAAGCAGGGAAAGCTGAGTAAGCCTTGATTGAAGGGCTTGAAGCACTTTCAGCATAGATGGAATTTCAGTAGTACTAAAATCACCAGATCCCTGAATAATCTGATAGAAGCATCTCAGCCAGACTCCAAAAGAACAAGCCAGATCAGATGCATGTTTCACTCATTTTTCATTCCCTGTACTCCCGAGTACTGTGCTTACTCTCATAATAGTTGTAGGATTTCTCTCTTGATATTTTTCCCTGCTTAAGCTACAGGTATGTACACTGTGAACCAGCTTGTATAAGTCCATTTAACCAGGCAGTTGAAGCTGTTAAAGGGCAAATATGGTACATACAGCCCTCTTGGCTGTCTAAACAATGCTCTTCAGCGTTAACTCAGATGTCTGCCTAGAATATATTCATCAAAATTTTGTAAGGATAGTTGAAGCATCTTGTCTTTTGTAGCTTTGCATTTGCATAAGAGCAAAGCTACAGTTCTGCTTATTTACTGAGTATCTGAACTGTCTTACCTAGCTGGTGTTTTGTCTTCTACAAGCTCTGTCCTTAATGATTCACATTAGTCTGACCTAGAAATGAGGGGAATTTGTCTTGCTCTTTGAATTTTTGTACCTTTGAATTTTGTACCGTACCTGGCTTGTGTGTTGGCTTTGTTACAGGCTTTCACTGGTGTTGGCTGCCTTTAGCCTTTCAGAGTTGTCTTGCTTCAAAAACATCCTAGTGCATTTATGGAGGGAAAAAGCTTCTTCTTTGCTAATTTAGCATAAATCTTCAGGAAAAGAAGTCTGAATCCCCATTTAATGAATACTCAGAAATATTTCATGGTGTTTGTATTCGTAGTCCTGTGGAAGGTGAAGCAGATGAATGTTCAAATTGTCAAGATGCAGCTTTAAGTAAGCAAAGCAGGCACCTGTTAAAGGCTGGTTGGTTGTTTTGGTATTTAAACAAACTCTTTGCAACTCCAGTTACAGAAACTGTCCTTGGGCACACTATGCTTTATGGCTTGTTTTACACTAATGTTCATAAAATGTGTTCCTTGTAGATTCCTCATAGTTTGACATGATTGTTAGCTTGCCACACTCACTTATTAAATGTGTTTTCTCTTTCAGATTGAAACAATTGGGAAGAAGGTGTCAGCCAAAAGAATTCCTTTTGCTTCTTCATGTGAAATTCCTAAATTCAGCCTGCAGGATCCACCTGTCAAAAAGCCTAGAGTATAATGTTTAATAGATACTGAAGGAATTCTGTGGATCTTCTTAGTGATAATACTGTAAGCCTATGCTTTTTTAAAGGAAATATATTTTTCATAAACTAAACCAATTTTACACTAGAAATGGTACCTGGTACATGTGAATTCAGTCTATTTTCAAATCTCTATTTTTATAGCAATTTTTTTTGGTTACTGAAGATGGTACAAACCTGTTTTTAATAATGAATCATCTTTTAAGTGAAAAAGTTATCTTCCAACTGCAGATTTGCTTCCATAAATGTTCCTAAACAGAATTTTAAATATTTCAAATTATATGAAAACAAAAGAAATAGAGTATCTTTTTATCTTAGTCCAGTTATAGACTGTAATCAGTCCATACAAACTGTGATCTACAGACTGGAACTTCGGTCTCACCAGGTTTTATTTTCTTTTGGAGTGATTCTTTGTGCAGTTAAATGCATGCTCTAACTGGCATTGAGGTCAAAAGATCATTTCTAAGTAAATTGGTAGGGTTTAGGTCCAGCCCTAAAGCAGAACTGACTTCAACAATAAAGCTCCAGTCCTGGTTGGGATCCATTGGCACTGATGCAGTCTAAACTGCATCTGTTGGGAGACCAGGTAGTTCTGCAGATTCTGCAGGTATCAGTCCTGTAATTTGTGCCAGTGGACAGCACTTAGAAACTGATCCACTGGCAGATCTTCAGTTTTCATTCTTTGGTTGTCTTGCCTACATTCCATGTACAGCCACACATTTTTGATTTAATCAGATTCCTGGGGCAAGTATTCCCTAACTTACAGCAACACGACCTGTCTTCAGCAGAGGAGCATTATGCTTGTTTGAATATTAAATTTAAGGAGAATTAGCCTCATTTGGTATCAGCCCAACTAGAAAACAAATATTGGCTTCAATGTTACTTGATAGTTACCTTTTCCCTAACTTACATATTTCATCTGAAAGCAGTCTTTTTAACAAATCTGCAAAAAATAATCTCTGCTGTGAAGAAATTATTAAAAATAAATTCAGCCCCATAAATCAGCTTCCTACCTCATTTGACTAGCAGGAATGAATACTTCCAATGTTCTCTTGATATTTTTGCCTTTACTGTTACTTTGTTTCTACTTGTTTTTATTATTCTCAATTGGCCAGTGCTATTAAAATCCTTGAGATGACAGTGTTTGTCAGCGTTTGGCTTGTTGCATGGGGTTGTGAAATGGAGGGGAAGGTAGAGAAGGATAACCATGAACTGGTTTCAGAGTAGGAGGTATAGACATCTTAGTGGAATAATGGAGTGTTGGGATTTATTTAGTAGAGAATTATCCTTCAACGGGTCAAATACCTTCTGAATTATTCAACTGGTGTGCCTTCAAGCATGGTGTATCAATAGTTAAACAGGAAGTAAGATCAGTGTCTTGGTAATGAGTGCTATTACTGTAACTGCTTACCCACAGAAATGTAGATACAGTTTAAGCTTTAGGACAGTTACTTGAAGATTTAAGGAATTTGTATAACAATTTGGATAAACAGTACAAGACACTTACCTGAAATAACTGTGTTTACTGAAATATCTGAAATAGTAGTGTCCTTGCTATGCTTCCATATTCGGCATGTTAATGGCTTCCACATAGGAACTTATTCTGCAGCAATCATCTGGCACTTTGGGCAAATATGCCTGAGGCTTTTTGTCCTACTGTAAGATTTTTCACACATCAAAAGCCACTCAAAGTGAGTGGGAATTATGGGGGCTTAAAATCAAATTGTCATCTTTCATCATGCCATTTCCTCCTCCCTGTTGACTAGTGCTGCTTTCATGTAACAACCCTGGGATGCAGCAAGGGTTGCAGCCCTTTGTAAGCACTGTGATCCAAGAGGCAGATCACCCTGGTTTTGCAGGTGTGTCCTCTTGGCTGCCTCTGGCTCTGTAACCCTAGAGGGCAGGCTGGTCACTGCTTCTTTGGGATTAAGAGGATGCTGACAAGTTGTACTCAAAGGATCTCATGTCCTTGACTGTTCAGGTTAGCACAGCACTGCTTCAGGGCCCTTAACTAGGATGGTGAGTAGAGGTGTCAGAAAATGAGGATGCCTTTCTGAACCTTGCACACACCTGTAATAGTAGTGCTTTTGTATGGGACCTCTCTTCATCAGTTTGAAGCAGATGAAGAACTTTTACTTTTGTGTAACAACCCTGTATTGCTCCTTTTAGGAATGTGTAACTGTTCCTGAGATTCCAGTGGCTTTTCAGAAGCCATCCCAAAGAGATGGAAAAACTAAGTGCTGTTACCCCTATTGCTACCCTGTTTGTCCTGAAGAATTAGTCAAAGCCTGAATTGAGACTTGTGGGTTAGTCATAAAGATATTAAAGAATTGCCAAGTTCATTACAGTGGGATTGCTCTCACTTCCATCTCTTAGCAAAGGGAGAGCAGCAGATCCTTTCTCAAGAGCAATAAGAAGTAAAACTAGTACTGTATTTCCCTTGCTTTCTGAGAGTCAACTTAGTTTCTTGGTGGCTGCATTCTTTTAGTGGGAGAACAGAGAATAGGGGATGAATCCAGTGGGCCATTCCTTCTGGATACAGCAATACATACCTTACGTATATGCCAGAGAACCTTACCACAGCCCAAAAGGAAGAGCTTCAGAAGCTTGTGCAGCACTGTGGATCATAAACCATCATCTTCAGAGTACAGTTATCTGGGAAATAAGAACTGGAGATGACCTGTGTTCCTGTTACGAAGGCTTGAGCAGTGCACATAATGTATGGGGTCATTCTGGATGAGAATTGTGTAACGCGACCAACGGACTCCAGTGCTCTGAAATTCTTTTTACGGGGTTCTTAAAATGCAATCCCATGGTAACACTGCAAAAAGTGAATACAACAGCTGAGAAAATCAGGATTTAATACAAGTCTAGAAGTAGTATGATAGAGAATAAATAAATTGGGTCTTACCCAAGACTTACACAGAAAAATTAAGTGCCAGGCAAGATGTAATGTTCTTGTTCTGAGTATGTGTTCATGTTTTTGTGCAGCTAAAACTACTCTGGTTCCAGAAATACAATAGCCAAGGATATTCCAAGTGAATCAAACATACATTTTTGACCAAGACTAGTTATTACAGGAGCAGTTAGGGGTGTGATTTTGTACTGGCCAAAAAGTTTACACTTCTCATTTGAGGTTCTTGTAGTGCTGTAATCTTGTTCAACAGCTAAACTTGAAATTTAATTGTTAAACTATGAAGGAAGGCATAATGAAGATCTGATTTAGGAATACTGGAATCAAGCTAAAATTTCTGCTCCAAGTTGAATGCCTGCAATAAGTTACCACATTGTAATAAAAAAGCATAAATACTTGACACTTTTTTTAATGGAGGGGACACCAGTATTCATTATTCATCAAGTAGGAAAAAATTTAAAACTGTTTTTAAATTGACTAAACCAATGTTCGCCTAAGGACTTGAAGTTACTGGAAGATGCAACAGTTCTCTATGAATAACAGTTAATTATGTTTCAGACAGTATAGTAAATTGATGTGATGATGCCAAAAAGACTATTCATTCTTTTAAAGTGTCTGTGTCAACTCTAAATCTTATTCCCAAAACTCAGTTTAATATTTTCCTGGTTGCAAGGATGATTAATGTTTCTTAAAATATTTTATAGCTGATTTGTGGAACAAACTGACAGAATGATGTGATTGACATACAAAGTGAAAATGTCACCAAACATGAAACTTCAACTAAACAGAGTAATGAAACCTGTGCTGAATTACAAAAAGGATGTTTGTGGGAGTTTGGTTTTTAACACATAGTTATGGAAAAACTGAATGGGCAATAGGTGAAGTCATACGTCTGTACAAGCAGGAATTTTTAACTTGGAAAAGAACTTCAAGGCTTGTCCCCAAACATTGTTAAAAAAAAACAGGCAAAGAGCCTCTCCAATCTATGAAGTATGACTTCCACTAGAATCCACAGCAAAACATGCAGCTAGAAAAGCTTGTGTAGCTTCTGACACTTGGTACCAGACAGTTGTGTAAGAGAGCATGAGATAATCTTCTCAACCACCCAGCAGTAATTCACAAGATAATTTTAACATGACATAATATTGGACTGTTTCAGGAAGCAGCATTTTTTTCACTGTAAAGAAGTCACTGTGCAATGTTCTCTTGTTCCAGTTCTATAATGGCTGTATGGCTCAGAGATCCTTTTTTCTATTTCTACTACTGATATGCTGAAAGAGCAGTAACTTGGCAGAAGCTGAAGTCATATTCTGTTAACTCTGCTCTGTAGCAGGTCAAAGTCAAAACCATTCTTTACAGTAGAACCTCTAATAAAGGCAGGCAGCTGTTAAATGTGTGGTATCCTGGAGTTGATGTTGCAACCCTCTTGTCTGCTGCAGTGGAGGGGGTGTTGAACTTCCTTGCAATAGTTGATAACCTTTCCCTGCTCTAGTACTCAAGTGTATTTTAGCTGAAGCAGGGCATTTTTAGCTCAAAATATACCTGGGCTTTTCATGACGAGCAATCAGACCTTTTAATTTAATTTTGAAAATCTATTGTTTATTAAAAAAAACCCAGAAACAGCCTTGCCTGTCTCTCTGCCCTTACAAAGTACATCTGTTCTTTTGTTTATCCCTTCTTTCTTCCCCTTTGTTCCTAGTGGCTCACATTTCTCTTCCCCTTACACTGGTGAATTAGTACATTTCCTCTTGGTTACAGTTTTGTCTGCATAATGCTTTAATATTGCTGTACTTCATTTTGTGAAGTGTCCGCTGTGCATCACTGGCCTCAGTAGCATAATCTTACATTCATACAGGTTTCTCCTATATATGATCTTGCTGTCTTCCTTCTGTCATCCTGCTGAGTTGGTGGGTGTGCAGGGTCCACTCTCCTTCTAGACTACAGTAGTTTAGAAAAGTACTTGAGCCAGTCATAGAATTACCTGCATGATGAGAGTTTGGGACCGGACAACAAAGTCCTGGGATGTTTCCCAAATAACTTTACACAGGTACAGGTGAAGTTAGTGCAGAGATGGTATTTAATGTTAATAGCTGAGCATTAGGGAGGGACAATCATCAGTATTGCTGTAAAGAGGCAAGTAGAGCTGTTAATGTACCATATGCTGTTTTTATTTCTGCTTGAGCTTAGTGTGATATGCAGTGGATTTCATGTTTCACCCACGATGTGATTCACTTCTCTGCAGCCAGACCAAGCCTCAAGGGGCAGGTAACCAGACCCACCAAACACAACCACTGGGGTTTTAACTTTCCTTTAAAGACAAGACAATGGCCATGCAATCTGAGCACAGCACAGAATAGCAGCAGTTCTGCATACTCAATAATAGAGAAGCATCTGTGCAGCTCAGTGGGGTTTGTTACAGTCATGTACATAAATTAGGGTCCATTTATACAAGCTCCATTTATACACCCACACTGATTTTTCAAATGGTTTAAATTCATGGCATCTACACAAGGTTAATTTTCTTGCCAAAAAGGATATTTTGTTTTCTTTAGCTTGATACCTTGTATATAGCAAAGCTCACACTTGGAGACAGCAAGCTCTGGAAAAGCTTTGGCCGTCAGAATGGTACACCATCAGAATGGTACAGCTGATTGTCTCTGATGCAGGTGAGGGACACCATCTTTTGAAGGAGTATCACTACACCTTCTCTGGCACAGTTCAAGAAAGCCCTAAGCTGGGGCATTGTCATGTACAGAGTCTTTCTTTAGAACTCCTACAGTTCCCAGAGCCCTGCAAGCTTATGTTACATAATAGTAAACCAAAGTATCAGTACCTTTCCAATTACTATCAGCACCTTCACAGGTACTAACTACAGCAGTGCTGACTGTCCTAGGAGACCTATACATCTGCCCAGTCTTTGTTCCCAGCTTATGTTTCCACCTCAGTTCCATCACTTTCAAAATGGTTCTATCTTCTGTCTTTTTCCTGAACACTGGAAGTACTCTGTTGATGTAGCCTTGCCAGGAGAAATTAGGTAAAATATGTGTTTTGATGAGAAAAAATTATTCTGGAAAGATAGTAAGTTTATTCATATAGCCACCATCTGTTCTTCTGCATTTCTGGAACTGAGTATAATTATGCACTGAGAAAAGGATTCTTAAAATTGCCTGCTTTAAATAGGTTCACTCTCATTTTCAGATGGCTTTTGTCTTTCTTTTTTCTACTAAGTTCTTCAAGAAGAATTCACCTAATTAAAAGAAAAAAAAATAAACACCAAAATTATTTGTAGGTATTTCAATGAAATAAGGCAAAATAATACATTCTTATTTAACATGAGTGCTCTATTCTACAATACAGTTGTTTTTACCAGTTATTTTATAGGAATTCAATTCTATATAACAGCATTTTCCAATACATGCAGCAGGGATCTAAAAAACCCTCAAAACTATGATCCAACACACAATCCCTCCACTCCCAAAATCCTGATTTTCCTCCTGTCCAGTTTATAAAATAGCTCTGTTGCTTTGTGCATTACAACAAGCAAGAGTTCATTGATTTAATTAAAATTTAATTCCTGTTTCATAAAGTATCAGCAAGTTATAGTGAAACCTGCTATAAATCTTGTTTGAACTGGCATTAAAACAGACTGAGCAGCACAGTACCCCAGATGAGTCTTCTCTGTTCTTTCCTTAGGAAAAAGCAGGATGTTGTACCTACACAACAGTTCCATTAATATCAGCTGCTACTTTATACCCAGTGCTCTGTCAGAAAAAGCACTGCCATAAGTGTTTCTAGTTATTTTTAAAGCACTGTAAATAAATTCTGCCTAAAGCAACAAAATTGCATCACAAACAACCAAAGGACCCCGTTGAACCCAGAAGCATCCAAGAGACAGAATATAAAGGAAAACTTGAAAATTTGGTACTCTTTATCCTCACACATTAAATATAGTACAGAATAGGTTTGGAAAAAACAGATTAATCAGCACTGCAACTGTACAAATACAAATACTAATTACTGTCATACTGATGCATTTAGATGACCTATAGGAAATAGCATAAATAATTTTTAAAATACAGATAACTATATGAGGTGTCCTTGAGCTAAGGTGAGCTTTGTTGCACATTACTTCACCATTTTAGTTTTGTAAAATAATCCAATGCCTTTCAGTAACTTACCTGCTTTATAGGAAGAACGCACTAAAGGCCCGCTAGCAGTGTAATGGAACCCGAGATCATTTCCTACTTTTTCCCAGTACTTAAACTTCTCAGGAGTTATGTACTCCTCGACCTGGGGGAAAAGAATTAATTTTGCTCAGGATCAATGCAAAGGAAATTGCTATAGCTAGCATACAGTGAAATGAAATACAATTATATACTGCAAGTTCAAAATTTTTCACTCCAAAGCTTTCATCAGTAAAGTCACAAACTGCATTTTTGCTCTGCTTTCTACCAAACAAATGTGTTCTATTTGCTTTACATATTTAGCTGAAAAGTTCAGAATTTAATTTCTAGTAGTTGTGTTATCATTTTCTCCATTCTGTTTTTGAATGGTCCTTTCCAGCAAACCTTTTTTTCTGTCCAAGTTAGTGAAAAATCACTACAGTCCTACAAATCTCTTCACTAACAGCTAATTCAATGGAACACAAGAACAGAACAGAGCAAATTTCTGGACAGATTGCAGAAGCAGAAAATGGTAGATTTCCCAGCTGAAGTGGCACCATTAAGGGAGAGCCTGTAAGACAGTGAAGGGGCGCTGACTTGAGCAATTATGTTTGAGACATACACTGAAGCTCTTGTTTTCCAGAATCATGCCTCAGCTCCAGCTGTCTCCCTGGCTAACAGTAGAAACTAGCACTGGGAAGTCTGCAGAAGATGGAAGGGGGTAGATGGCTGAGGTAATTTTTAATGAAGAGCCCCTAACAGATAATCATTGTCAGGCTAAACAAGGAAGGAAATTTTTCCCAACATCTGCAGTTAAGTGTAAGGATGACTGTGCAAGGTACAGACCATAACTCTGCCTGTAAATTAAAGGCACTTTTACCTTTAGGTGACGTTTTGTTGGTTGCATATACTGTCCTAGGGTCAAACAATCTACATCTGCTTCCCGCAATACTGTAAAAACAAAATTCTTTGTTAGTGGCAAAAGATCACAGGGAAAATCGTGGACTTATATGTCAAATTGAAGCTGTAAGCTATAAGACAAAATATTTCAGAAATTCAGTCTTTGGAACTAAACTTTTATTTTTCAATGGAACTTGGAAAACATTTCCTGCACCAGCAAACTGATTTGTATATAGAGGCAAAGATGCTTACAGTTTTCCAACACAGTAAAATTCATACCTGTGAATTCTGGCATCTATTTCAACACCAACTTACATTTCATCGTGGAGTATATTTGTTCATCCGTCTCGCCTAGCCCCAGCATAATGGAGGTTTTGGAGATGACGGCGGGCTGGACCTCTTTGGCGTGCTTCAGCACACGGACGGACTGCTCAAAGTTGGCTCGGGGGTCGCGGACCTTCCTTCGCACATTTCCAAGGGGAAAAACACGTGGAAGGGCACACAGAAGTTAGAGACGCCAGGACAGGCGCGTTCCGCCAGTTTTTGCGAAGCGGCACAGCAGAGGTTTTTCGGCTTTTCGCTTTTTGGACGCCGCCAACGGGGCGGGCCCGGCTCAGGCGCCGAGGCCGGGCCGGGCCCCGCAGCGCGGCCCCCAGCCCCGCTCCGCACCCGGCCCCCAGCCCGGCCCCCCATGCTGCACACCCAGAGCCATTGCTCACCTCTGCAGTGCCGGCACCGTCTCCACGTTGTGGGCATACACATCCAGCCCCGACGAGGCGACTTTCTCCACTGCTTTAAGGTCCCCTCGGAAATCGGGAGTTAGGCATTCCACCAGGATTTTTGGATTCCTGAAAACGAGAGACAAAAGGAACACACCTGTGGCATTTTGTATCACTGTTGCTAAAGAACTCAAGAGAGCAAAAAAACCCCCAAACTCCCATAACTGAAGACACAAACCTAATTGGCAAAGAAAAATTAATTCAGGATAATTCTAAACCAACAGGTTTCTGCAAACACTTTATAACAAACTGGTGTTAAGTTAACCTGCAACAAATACACATTAAAAAATAGTATATAAACAGTGCACGTGAATGTTTGAGAGACTGTTGAAATTGCTTTTATATTTATTATTTGACTTTTACTGTATGTCAGCTCACATCAATAAAACCAGGCACTGGTTTTGTTTAAGATCATAGCTCCAAAATACAGAGGAGCTATAATTGTGCTACTGGAATAAGACGACTCTGAGTCTAGAATCCAGTCTCGGTGTCCCGGAACCTGATTTCAGCTCAAAAAGGCAGGTGGGAAAAAATACTGCAGGAACCCTTCAAGCCCCAAGATACACTGGATAAAGATTTAAATGAGGTTTACAGATGAATTCTGCAGGCAGACAAGTGGGCTGATGAATTGCATACAGGGCCACTGATGTAGCATTAAGGCAGCACCAGCCAGGGACAGCAGGAAGGTAAAATCACAGACTTGGAAATGGCCACTGAAGCAAAATGAAAAGCAATTGATGAGTGCTGAATGAGGAACCAGGCTCTTTTGGTCACATTGACAGTGTTACCTAACTGCTGTGTTTGAGCCCCAAGCTTCAGGAATGAACCTACATCAGAAGAATGTATTCATTTCCTGGTAAACCAGCTGTCTGCTCAAAGAAAAAATCCAGTGCTTAGCTATAAATAAGCCTGGGATGAATTGGAAATGCATCCAAATTCAAAACAGTTTGGGGCCATTCTATGAGAAAGATGAAGAAAGGAAAAAAAAAAGGGACGGGCTACAGGCAGACTTGTATTTCATGGCCCCTGGAATAACTCAGCTAAAGAAGCTCTGACCTACACTCAGTACCACATTCTAAAGTTTTAACAGTAATACATCAAAGACACACCTTTCTTTCAGATGCAAGACTGTCTTTGCGAAGTGTTCCGCTCCACCATCAGGCAGATCTAGAAGCATTTCAATTATTCAGTTAATCTTTCTGTTCAAGAAAGGTATTTACTTATTAGCAAAGCCAAAAAAACTATCAGATTGAAACCCTAAATGCAAAATAATAAAGCAGTCAAACCCCAGCCTTATCTCACTGCTTATTCCAAGGGCTTACAGAGGATATCCTACCAAGCCTCTGCACAAAGTCTAACTGTGATTGTCAAGGGCAGAGTTCAGATTTTCCTGTCTCTGGGTTCCCTGTCTCCCTAAGCACAGAATGGCTTTTCCTTTTCATGGTTCTGGTGTGAAAAACAGTTGTACAAAAATTGAGAAGTATATATTAGTGCTCCTTTAAGCCCCTTTGAAGCCACTGTTTCTTCCATCATACTGAACAGTTTTTACAATGGCTTTCCTCACCAATATGGTGTCACCATAAGGGAACTACTGCAAGGGAACTACTTCCTACTTCCTTAGGAAAACACAACTTTCAGTTTTGTTATATATAATATATTCTAAGTTTAGTGTTTAGAAGGAAGTGTTCTGTAATGGTATTGTATATGAATGTTTATCTTTTTGCTATCCAAGTAATAGAACATGATGTAGGCATTCTACAAAAATCGGTTATAAAATATTTAGTGTTGTAGCATTCACTGACGTTTATTAAGCATGTCCTTTCTGCTGTATTTCACCAGCCATGGAGAAACACCAACAGCGTGCAGGAACGGTGCAGAGTTTCGGCGCTGCTGTGAAGAGAACTGCTCCTGGGCAGCTGTGCGGGTGAGGGCGCGGGGCAGGGCCACTGCGGGGTACGCACCGTCTCTGTCCACCGAGGTCAGCACCACGTAGTCCAGGCCCCACTCTGCGATGGCCCTGGCCGTGTTGTACGGCTCCTGCGGGTCCAGCGCCGGAGGGCTCTTCGCAGTCTTGACTGAACAAAACCTGCAGCCTCTGGTGCACGTGTCACCCATCAGCTGGAACGGGGAAGACATTCCCAGCTTTACACAGTACCTAGCACTATTGCTCAGCTGGGAAACGGCTGCATAAGCTACACTGGATAAACCCCAAGGGTAAGCAAAAAATAATTAGGACGTTACTCCGAATTTATTGTAATAAACCCATTCCTCTACGGTACAGACCCAACAATAGAGAACAAGCAGCTCAGACATTAACAGAACACTTAAGAAGTGGTTTGTGACTTACCATAATTGTAGCTGTCGCTGTGGCGTATTCCCCACCTCCCCAGCACTCTCCGATGTTGGGACAACGTGCTTCTTCACATACCTGAAGGTGAAAGGCTGTACTGTACCTGGATTTTTCCATATTATTTTTGCAAATAATTATTATATTATGGGTGGATTTTTATAGTAGCCTACAAACAAAACGTAAGTCCTTCTGTGATAAATGAGGTTAACAGTTCCCAGCTGTTTTTAACAAGTCAGTAGAACAGACAGGAAGAGAATTACTTCCTGATATCCATTACCATTATTTTCTCTACTTCCAAACTGCAAAAACTGCTCAGCCACATAACTGTCTTATTAATTAGCATAGCCTATCATTAACATTAATATTTTAAATTTAAGATCTGATAAAATGTTCACAAATTATGTGATTCATTAAAGCATGAACTTAGTCTGAAAAAAATGAAAAGAAAATCCCCTCTACACATTCCCACCACTTTTTAGTATCTGGAAAGTACAATTAATAACATCTGTACAGTTTCTTTTCATGAAAACCAAGTATGTAACTCTGAAATTGTGTGTGTTTCTATTAAAAACAGTTGCATATAGCATCTTCTAATCTCTGGTGATGTAAAAGTATTTAAAATCACAGTAAGAAAAACACTAAATCTATTGGATTTACCCTTATTCTTTAGGAGTAAAATTCACTGCTAGCAAAAAGGATCAGCACTGGGGTGGGTTTCAGCACTGAAGATCGTGCAAGACATGATTTCTACCTGACCTCCACAGAGAAAAATATAAAATTTGCCTTATTTCTACAGGAACACTTGGCTGGTGCCAGACTTACCGTATGAAGATTTAAACTTCTCAAGGTATTCTTTAGTTTATTGTAATTCTTTCCCATGGGAATCTTTGTTTTCAGCCATGGAGGAAGATGCAGCCTGAGTAACGCCAAGCAAACATAAAGATTAATAAACTACTTACATGGTAAATTTCATTTAGTTGTTTTAATTTGTTACAGATCCCATCAAGGAAAGGTCCCTTGAAAACCGATGCAACTCAGCAATTAAGGTTAATATCACTCATGGCCAGACCAGACTTCTCTTCCCGGTTCATCATCATTCCAACACTCAAGCATGGGAATTGTTGTCACTGAAATGATTAAAACTGTTCACTATTTTGGAAGGATTGAACAGTGCCACACTGGAGACTGCAACAATTAATGGCAGCAGATATTGCACAACTATCACAAAATCTGATCAATCTATAAGTGGTAATATTACAATCTATAAGTGGAAATGGGGGTTTAAACATTTTTTTAAATTAAGTCTTCATTTTTTCTTTTCTCTACCAGTAGTACCTTTTCAACACATTCACCGACTGATGTATATTTGTAATTTAATTATTGGCACTCAAGAAAATACCAGCACATCTCCACATTTTGTTAGGGATTTGAAGTTAACGACACCGGTCCTTTGTTGAATAATCATTAAGTTTGCAACACAGTAAGGCAGATCATGCTGGGAAGCAACTGAAGTTGTTTAAAATGTCTATTACCTTTCTCCTTTCTCACGCTTTAAATTGCCTTTATACTCAGCCCATGTGCTCTTGTCTGACAGATCTCCAGAGACAAAGTCCTGTAAGTCTGGTCCATTTTGCAGGAATTCTTTTTTATCCCCTGGCAAAGAATCTGACGTTCCATACTGGTTACAGTGTGCATGGCTCCCTGACACCTAAGGCAAGCAAAATTGTAATTTATTTAGTAAAAAACATGCTGGCATCATATACTAAACAACAATTTGCCCTTTTGCTGGTTAACGTATGCTTTGTGTAAGCATTTTCCCAATGGCTTTTAAGTTAAATGTATAATTCTTTTAAGCTATGGGAAACAGATCTATCATATCTAACATATCTATCATAACACCACACTAAGTCATACAGTGTAACATAAAATTCCCCTATACTCAGCACCAGTGAGGCCACACCTCGAATCCTGTACCCGGTTCTGAGCCCCTCACTACAAGAAAGATGCTGGAGCTGTGTCCAGAGAAGGGCAACAGAGCTGGGGAAGGGTCTGGAGCACAAGGCTTGTGAGGAGCAGCTGAGGGAGCTGAGGTGTTTAGCCTGGAGAAAAGGATGCACAGAGGGAACTGACTGGTCTCTACAATTGCCTAAAGGAGATTGTAATCGGGTGGGGATCGGCCACTTCTCCCAGCAACAGGATGAGAGGACATGGTCTTAAGCTGCACCAGGGGAGGTTTAGTTTGGACACTAGGAAGAATTTAATCCCAGAAAAGGTGCTTAGACAGTGGAACAGGCTGCCCAGAGGGGTAGCGGCGTCACCGTCTCTGGAGATGTTTAAGGGAAGTCTGGATGTGGCAGTCGGTGCCACGATGTAATTGACCAAGGCGGTGTTTGGTCACCGGTGGGACGATCCCAGAGGTCTTTCCAACCTAACAGATTCCGTGAAATAATTGTGTGGGTTACTCCGGTGTTTCGGGGCCGCAGAAAGCGGCGTTGCCGTGGCTCCCGTGACTGCCGGGCGCTGTCCTGTGGGAGCGGGGCCGTGGCTCGGTGTCCCGGGGATGCGTGTGCCCATGCGGGGCTGGGACGGTCCTCTCCCGGGCTCTGTCCGCGACCACCCCGCGCTGTCCCGCGCCACCACCACAGACCCGCCCGGCACCGGTACCGCGGCGCGCCCCTCAGGCTCTCCTCCTG
>WEIU01023247.1:175861-203220 GCA_013389925.1 Aegithalos caudatus
CGGAGCCCGGCGGGGGCAGCGCGGGGGGAAGCGTCGGGTCGAGCGGGGGACGAGCGGGCGGGGTCCCTGCGGGCACAAGGCCGAGGGAGCTTCCAGCCTTTCTCGTTGTCTCCCGCAGGATGAAGACCATCCTCAGCAACCAGACCGTGGACATCCCCGAGCAAGGTCAGTCCGCGCCGCGTTCGGGAGGCGCCCGGCGGTGCCGCCCCCGCAGCCCGTAACGCGTGTCCGCCTTTGGTTCGCAGTGGGGGTTTCGCTGAAGGGCCGGACGGTCATTGTGAAGGGGCCCCGAGGAACACTGCGGAGAGATTTTAACCACATCAATGTGGAGTTGTCCCTCCTGGGAAAGAAGCACAAGAAGGTGAGTGCTGCACAGGTCATTTGGCTGCCCGGAGACAGAGGGGAGCTTTATAGTTGGCTTAAAAACTTTTTGGTGGTGTAGGAGAGTGACCAAAAACGTTCAGCTGCGGGTGGTGGTTTGGTAGATTTTGCTTATTCCTGTGTTTTCTGAGGGAGGTTGGTCTGATGGAGGCATGGGGCCTCCTCGGCGCTGTGGGAATGAACATGTTGATTGCATTCTTCTGCAGTGACAAGTATAGGGAAAGGGGTTTAATCATTGTATGCTGGTCTACAGACTGGTTCTTTTAGAGGATAAAAATCAGTTTATTGGATTTCCAGAATGCAAGTTACATTAGGAGAGCAGATGTTCTGTAAATAAATACATGAGTTCTCATATTGTCTCAAAAATATAAGAAAATATCAGGAGGGAGTGATTTCAGCTACTGTTTGACAGTGTTTCATTAAAACAGTGGATCTGCACATAGTATTTCATTTAAGTTGGTTATGCATAGGAGGCAGACTTCAAAACAGTATGCTTAGCAACTGCTAATACATCCTTTAGTGCGAGATTCTATATTTATCTACCCCAGCTCTTCTGAAGACTTGTTAGTGGCAAGATTTGAAGAAAACAAACATTTCTCACATGTCCCAGGGTTAGTATTTAAGCTGGGCCTTTAGTAGTCTGTCAAAGAAACAAAATAGTTCCTTGCTTTTGGATGGTGGGGCTTTAAGTCGTTTATCTGGAAGTTTTGCTCCTCATTTGTCACAAAGTTATTTTGTTGCTGGTTTTGAAGTGTAGCTGAAGGCTTTGTTGATGTGTTTTCTGATGCAGCTGCGTGTTGACAAGTGGTGGGGTAACAGAAAGGAGCTGGCAACAGTTCGCACCATTTGCAGCCATGTCCAGAACATGATCAAGGGCGTCACTCTGGTGAGTTGTGTCTGGGACTTGGATCACTGCTGCCCGCTTTGTTACTTGCAGTGAGAGCCTTTCTAAGCATCCAGGATGCAGCTTCTTTCTCCTTTTGCTGTTTGTCTTGCCTTTGCTGTCAAGCAGGTTCTGCAGGTGGAGGAAAGCACAAATGTCCCTTGGCTCAGTGTCCTGCCCTTTTTCAGAAGCTGTTGATACAGCTTGGCTTCAGTTTCTCCTGTAAGCTCAGTTCACGTGTTCCGCCTTTTGGGCGTGCTGTGCTTCAATACCTGGTTGTGTCCTGTACCCCAGGGCTTTCGCTACAAGATGAGGTCGGTGTACGCTCACTTCCCAATCAATGTAGTCATCCAGGACAACGGCTCACTTGTGGAGATCCGGAACTTCTTGGGAGAGAAGTACATTCGAAGAGTGCGGATGAGGCCGGGTGAGCATTTCTGGAGAGGCATTCTGCCAGTTTTAACCAGGGCTTCCAAGCTGTTCTCTTGGGGCTCTGCCACTGAGAATGGGAGAGGATGAATGATTGTTGGAGCAGCATGTGCTTGTCTGACTTGTAATCTTGTTAAGATGTCATTGCCACTGGATTTGTTATTAATAATGCCTCTGTAATTCTTTACTAGAGAGAGCTAGCTAATAACCAGGCTGGAGTTAGTTACTGTAATGCAAGGAGTCCAGGAATCACTGGGAGATTCTAACAGTATTTATAGTTGGAAACCTGCAGGTGCTTAGTGTTAGGTGTGTGTTTCTGTTTTAACATTATACAAGAACTACTTTCGTACCACATCGTAGTTTTGGTCTTTAAAGTGTTCTAGTTTGAATTTGCTGATTATCTAGGAGCATGCACAATGAACTTAAAAACTGCCGTCTTATTAGCTGTTTCTACATCTTGCACACTTAGAGTTTCAGTAAAATGTCTAAAAAAATGCAGTTTCAGAAAAGCATGTGCTTGATGGAACTTACTAAACTTCTGAAAGGAAGCAATAAAACATGTCATAAACAGAGTTATGTAAAAACTGTAGGAAAGATTTCCCTTTTCCATTTGTTTTGTTCTAATTCCATTTCTGGTGAGGGTAAGGACCTGTGGGTAAGGGGATTTAATGTGACTTGATGATGTTTTGGGGTCGCTGTAGAGGAGTGCATCAGACTTGTCCCAAAACACTGGTAGAAAACAGTGCAGAGTTACAGGGGTTTTTATTTATTGTGGAATATTAAGGGTGAGTTTGATTATTGTATTTGATTTTTTAAAGTCAGCATTTACTGTTATTAAAAGGTTGGCTTAAAAGCTGATAGCTGTTGATTAAGTAGATCAAACTGTAAGAACTTCTGTTACTCTCCTTACAAATTCAAGTTTCCTCTTAGATTCTGGAATGTCCTCATGTTTGCTCCTTGTGAGTATTTGCAGTATTGCTTGTGTAGACACAGTATCTGACATGATGGAGGCAGATGGTTTTTAATGGCTTTGATTGGGGTGACTCCAGTTTTGTCTTAATGAGTGCAAGCCTGTGGGAACTGGCACCACCTGGCTGGCAAAAGCACTGGCTTCTACACAGTGTTGGTGATTGATGCTCTCATGTAATAATGGGTAAGCAGGAGTATCACCTTCGTAGCTTTCACTCCAGAGTATGGCTTCCACTAATCTTTAAATTTCAAAACTGTGTGAGGGAGGACAACACCTGGAATGGATTTGAGGGACTCTGTTTAATCAAGTCACAGAAGCTAAT
The DNA here is from genome assembly GCA_013389925.1 of Aegithalos caudatus. Lineage (NCBI taxonomy): Eukaryota > Metazoa > Chordata > Aves > Passeriformes > Aegithalidae > Aegithalos > Aegithalos caudatus. Next base: position 178,847 of record WEIU01023247.1, read on the forward strand.
TATTGTCTTGAATACTAGTGTCTAGATATGTAAACTGGGACAGGACATTAATATTGTTTCTTTAATACACTCAACACCTTCAACAGTGTGGATTATGTGTTTGCCTTTCCATAGGTGTTACCTGTGCAGTATCTCAAGCTCAGAAAGATGAGCTGATCCTTGAAGGGAATGACATTGAGTTGGTCTCCAATTCAGGTTTGTGAACGTAATGTGTGGAAAATTATATGGAACCTTTTATCTGAAGATGTCAGCTTAGCAAACCCTTTGCCTTGAACCCTGAGGTAAACAACAGCCCAGATTGTTTATTTTGCTCTAGTCACTGTAATTGCTTTTCATAGTTACTTACTCTCTTTCTAAGCTTAAAGATGTTTCTACAAGTCTGCAGAACCTTCACATCAGTACTTACGGCCTTTTTGGCACCAAACTTTGCAGCTTTTCAGTTGTACATGTGTGCAGTAATGAAGTGCCACTGCTCTGAGTTGCCAAGATAAGCTCAGTGAAATGCATCCTATTTTCTTTAGACCTTACAGGATTTTAAGTTGCTAATTCCTGTCTTTAGATGACAGTCCTGGTAGTTGAAATACTGGAGCATAAACAAAGGCTACAAGTTGGCTTTGTGCTAATGGTCTCACTTTCTCCACAGCTGCCTTGATCCAGCAAGCCACCACAGTCAAGAACAAGGATATCAGGAAATTCTTGGATGGTATCTATGTCTCTGAGAAAGGAACAGTGCAGCAGGCAGATGAGTAAAATTCATAGGTTGGTATTATCTTAATACACATTGTACATCTACTCTGTAGAGATGGGGACTTCACAAGATTTATTTGCTTCAGTGTGACCGTGGTTAAACAGGTTCCCAACAGGGATGGAATTTTGTTAGGTCTTTCAACAGCAGTTTTCCATCTTTGATCAACTTGGCATTTTGCTACTGTGTGGAGAAAACCTGTCTCTCCAGTGCTGCACTCTGCACTGTGAATGCAAGCTGCAGTGCTGGCTGTCAGATCAGCTCACCTGACAGACCAATTTACAGCTGTAAACAGAGAAACTGTTACAGCTATTTACAGAGAAGACCTCAGACCAAGTTCCTTCTGATGGACACTGCCCTCACTAAAATAGTGGACAGCACCCAATTTATATATAAAGGTCTTCTGAACAGTTAGTATGTAAATGCTGGTAAACAGGTCAGTTTAACAAGGACAACTATTTACATTGTCTATGGGCATTTGCTACTGAAGTTGAGTACAAGGATTTGGGGATAATTTAGGAATTTGATGTGTTTAAGCTGTGTGGGGTTCCATACAAAACACCTCTGCAGGATGAGACAGTCTGACTTGCAGATAAATTCCATGTTGTGTGCCTTCAGAACCTAAGCTTGACACAGGATGTTGATGAAGTGTGTTTTATAAACCCACTTTTTAAAATCATCCTCCAGATAGAAAACATTTGCAAGTCTCAAAAAAACCCCAACTTACTGTGCCGTTCTAAGTGCCTTGAGAGATGGAACAAGTTGCTACATTTGTTGAACACTTGAGTTGTTGTGCTTGAAGGCATCTTTAAATAACCTCGCCTGTGTAAAATCAAGCAAATTGAGATATTAATGTCTGTCTTGCATTAATATTATCAGATAAATTAACATGAAATGGTTATAAACTTTCACATTTGCACTTCTAAAACCTTTCTAAAAGCTCTTAATTTTTATTTACAGTTGTCTGGATTCTAATGGAAACTACCGTGAGACATTCTACCAGCAATGCCAGTTGGTACAAGGTGTTTAAATAAGTGTACAAGAGGTTTAATAAAATAAACTTTATTTCATATCTTGGGTTTGGGGTTTGTTTGTTTGTTTGTTTTTTTCAATAACTAAATGGTGATTGCATGAAGCTGATGGCTCTTGGAGAAGCAGATTACACACTAGGTCCACACTACCAATGTGTTTCCAGACCATCAAACTTCATTCAGACTGAAGGAATGTGCTCAGAGACTGGCAGGGCAATGTGCAGGCCATGCTACCAGGAACTTTCTGTGGTAAAGTCGTGAAGTGGCATTTTTGAGTCACAGCATTAAGGAATAGTAAAAGCATTGTTCTCACAGAGGGGACACCAGCGTTCTTTCACATCTTTTCTCAAGCCTCAGACTTGTGATGACAGAATCTGAAGTAGATGAAAAAACTGAAATCAATAAAACTAGATTTATGAGACCATTTAAACTGAATACATAGATAGAAGCAGTAGTCTGGAAAGATGAAGCTTTATTTTTATTGCTCAATTAAAACAAAGGACCTGAAAGCTCAGAGTGTATTGCTGTTTCACCAGCAGTGATCTGTGTTACCTGTGGATACAGCTTTGTTTCCTCACTACTAATCTGGCCATGTAGCAACATCTTACTGGGAGGTTGTACTATTGCTGTACAGTAGTAAAATCCACACTGTCACTTGCTCCATTCAATTTGGAAAAAATATATAAAATACTGGGATAGTGCATAAACATACTTCGCAACAAGTTACTAAAGCATCCCACTCACGTTAAGAATTCCAAAAATTGCCCAAAGGTCCACTTGTATAATGACAAGTGTAATTTACATTCATCACTCTGTTGAGTGGGTTAATAGTTACTATTCATTTAGATCTTCTCTGGTAGTAAAAATTTATGGCTGCCCCATTTTGGAGGTGAAAAATAATGATTGTATATGGTTTTGTCTCCAGTTATATTTGCTTAAAACTGCTTCACCCAATCTGTAAGGGATGTCTGTTAGTCAATAATGGAGTTAATGGTTTTGTTCTTTCAGGGGTATCTTCACAAGTTGGCCTGGCACATTTCATTCCTGGTGTTGTACTTAGTTGAAGGTTTGTGGGTTTTAATAACACTTTCTAATCTTAACAGCTGAAGTTTATGCTCAACAACACTCATAACATGAATAAACATCATAAGACACATTTATTCATACGAAAGTGCGTATCAGTTCTCAAAAGTTGCTCTTTACAGGTAAAGCGGTTTTAAATGCTATTCCCATACCCAAAAGAGTCATAATTCTTTTTTTCTTTATTAAATAGATGAAGTTGTCTTCTGTGTACCATAGGTAGATAAAAGTAATTTCACCAGAAGCAAGTGCCGTGGCTCTTCTTCCTGTGAATGCGATTACTTTGTTTTTGAATGAAATGCTTGGTGTGTGTGACTGGAGTGACTCAGTGCTGTTCCACAGTTGTCTGAGTGGCATTGTCCACTGTAGAATGCAGTGATGGGTCTCACTGAAAGTGGGCTTGTGCCCCCTTTTAAAATGAGACACAGATGCACTTGATGCTTTTTGCCTTAAAACGTTTCCTTCTTTTCCTTTTGTGAAAAACAATAATAGCTAAAAGCAAAATGAGGGTAGAGAAAAGGCAGCAGGCAAAGAATATTAATGGCTTCTTCTGAGAAATAAACAAGCAGAAGCTACACTGCTTTTCATGGCTAGAGGTGCCACAGACTGAGTAGTCAGCAGGAAAACCATTGTTGTTTATCAAGCTATTGTAAAATTTTATTGAAGGCTTTCCTTTTGAATCTGAAGTGAAGAATCCAAATCTGGGTTTAGATTTTTCTTCAGTCAGCTTAAACGCATAGTAGCCTTTAATCTTGACTTTGTCAATGTAGTAGGCTAAGAAGGAAAAGAAACCAAAACAAAGTTAATAAAAACATATTTCAAGTAAAACCCGCAGACTTTCTGGTAAGGAGTTCAGATTTTAAATTCTTACCAATTTAAAAAGTGTACTTAAATCATAAAATATTTATTGCTTCTAATGTTCAGTTGTCTCAATTACATAGGAACAGTGTTTTACTGGTTTTAAAAAATCCTAATATTTTGGGAATTTTTGGACCTACCCCATGAAAACTGGATTTGTACAGGGTTGGCGCTGGGAGTTTGTTTTCTTGGGAAGAGCTAGATGCTGCTCTTAACTGAAGCCAGCTGCAATGACTAGTGAGCAGCTGCCCATTGGTGTCATGAGAGCAGCTTTCCAAGAGTTCCTGCCCTGCTCCAAACCCAGCTGCTCATCCCTGCAGCATGCATGACTCTGTGTTACACTGCAGCACCCAAGTGCTGGGTGAAAATACTTAAAAATAGCAGGCCTTGAAGTCATGCAAGCAGTGGGCATAGTTGGGAATGTGACCCAGATTAAGAACATGTAAATTGGGGGATCTTTTCAAGTATCATGCTCTCTGAAAATTAAAATGGGAATACTATAATGAAGTGCCCTTTAAACAACTCTTTCATTTAATAACTTCCTTTAATAATGTATTGTTCTTTGATTTGCAGCATGAAATTAGTGTGGAAAATAAATCAGCAAATGCTCATTAGTCCTGTAGTAACTAAGAAAGCTAAGCACTGGAGAGAGAACACTGATTCTTGGTGTCTAAAAGTAATCTGAAGCCATGCTTAGTCATGAGTAAGATTTGTCTCATTTTTTTTATACCTAGATTCTGTTTTATGTCAGTTGTCTCAAAAGCTTTTGAACCCCCCATGTCCTGATCGGGATCTCTCTAATGCTCATCAGTAGGAAACAGTGAGGGCAGGGATTTATTGCACATCTCATTTTGCCTGTATGGTTCAGGTACCAAGGCCTTGCTTGGAAGCCTGTGTCTCACTGTGTTTCCTCAAGGATTGGTTGGAGAAAGAGGGAAGGGAGGGATGAGGTCCCTGCAGCATTTCTCATATGATAAGCTGTTACTGAAGGTCATTGCCTTGAATATTTTTGTCCTCTAGCTCCCTAATGCCTACTAGTTTTTCTCTAAAGTAAAGAAGTAGATTTCCGTAGGTGCCCAGGAGAAAACAAGTAGTGGAGCAAGAACTAGAGTTGGACTCTCCCTTCAACAGCAGCTGGTGCTGCTGGTGCCCTGCTGTATTTCTTCTGTATGTTTTTCCAGGTCTCCGTGGACTTGCTTGCACTTTCCTGTCCCAATGACTAGCAAGGAGGCTCTTGCCTTTCTTTGGAGAGTAGAAATTTTAATTGTCTGTTGGGATTTCTTGGGCTGAAGTGCCATCTCCTAATAACTCCTGAGTAACTTCTCTCCTGTATGTGCATGCCCAGAGAGCTGCTCACACAGTTTAAACTGGAGGCAGCTGTAGCTGCATTTTGTGCAAGGTACTTGATGCCATTCTTTGTGTCATAGCTGCCCTGTGTGTGACTGCAGAGTTGGGCCCCTCAGGGGGCTCAGTGCTGCTGGCTCCTGCACCTGAACCAGGAGTGCTCGCTCTATCCAGGGCAGGACTTAGCCATGCCTGGGTCTGAACCACGGAAATGGCTCTGGGGAGCTCAAATCGGTCATGTACTCACCTTTTAAAACCTCTTGTACGTATTTGCCCAAGTAATAATTTCGAAGTTCATCATTGTCTAAGGACGGGTCATCTATTCCATTTGCTGTGATGTAAATGTCAATGTCACCGTAAGTTTTTTTGATCCACCTGAGAACTTTGCGTATTCCCCAAGGCACCACCGCCAAACGAGAAGGGGAGCTCAGGCAGGTGATATCCTGCAGAAATTGAACGTCACGATCAAATTCATACTGACTTCCATTCTGTGGTTCGTGAATCACAAATCTGGTGGTGAAATGATTCAGTGCATAAAAGTCAGCTGCACCTTTGACAAGCTGCTTTTCCTCACTTGTGAAAGATGGCAACAAAGCATATGAGAGGCCTTTTCTGTTTTTAAAGGTGATGTATTCCCTCATAGTAGGTGGATAGTCCCCAGTCTTAAATATGGGATTGGCAAACCAGCCTATTTCAAACTGAAGAAACCTGTTGGCAGCTTTTGAATGAGATTCAAAGAAGGGGTTGGCAGGCTCAGCCCAGTCCGAATGCAGGGACAGGGACACTTTGCCATACTGAGAGGACCGGTACTGCTCGTCGTATATTCTCCAGGCCATGGCGTGTGCTATTAACAAATTGTGTGCTGCCCGATAGGTGTCGTTGCTGCTCCTGTTATAGACATTGCTTAGCTGGTTAGGCTCATTTATTGTAATCCAAAGTTTAACCAAATCGCCAAGTTCCCTAAAACATAAAGCTGCGTAGTCTTGAAAAGCGTAGGCAGTGGATTGGTTCAACCATCCTCCTGTCTGCAGCAAAGGGCCTGGCAGGCCCAGGTAGGTGTGAGTTGGATAATACAAGGTGACCATGGATTGAATGTTGCGTTTCAGGACTTCACTAATCACACATCTGTAATACCTAAGAACTTGCCTGTTGACCACTGACAAATCTCCATTGGGTAAAATTAGTGACCAGTCGAGTGCAAATCTGTAATGGGTGACTTTCATTTTTTCCAGGAGATCCAGTTGCTTTTTAATACTGACAAAATCTGTGCACTGTGCTGGTCTGGTTTTTAGCTTTACCCCTTCAACTTTGTGCAGAAGCCCATCTCCTGTGACATTCCAGAGGTACAAGCTGGAATCGCAGAACTGAGGTGAGGAAGCTGCCGTTTCTGCCTGTGAAAATAAAAATATGTTACAATGGGTTTTAATTAAATGAACATAATGCCTGCTTGTATACACAAGGTATAAACACAGCTGCCTGTGTTTAGCTGTCAATTCGTGCTGGATGTCAGAAGGCCCTGCTTAGATGCTTAGGGGGAAGAGGATACTCTACTCACCTATATGGGCTTTGTGCTGGTGATCACCTTATCATTCTGTTCCTTTATGAAAAGCATCCAAGTTGCACTTTTTTCTTTTTGATGACACATGGGCATTTGCCACCAACCTACATGGCATGTTTTCACACAGCTCTCCCTGACTGAGTTCACTCTGGTCATGCATGCAGCAGTTCTCAGGCAGCTGCCAGGAGAGTGGGTGGTGAGAATAAGCACCAGGGGCTGTACGAGGCGAGCATGGATTATTTTGGCACTGCTGCTGTGATCAACCTTGTGAAACTGAGGCATAGTAATCTGAAACAAACAGCTTGTAGCACTTAGTTGTATCTTTTCTATCTCCTATAGTTGAAAAGTTTCTGAATAGCACATACCTCTTTTTATATTCCAATTTTTATATGCTTTTTATAGGTTTCAAAGTATGATACAGTGGAGTTTAAAATATTTAAATGGCTTTTTTAAAAAGAAAATGTACTTTTTTGTGCTGCATATTAACAAGATATATAGAAGAAGCTATATAGTTAAGAAGCTTTTTTCCCCCTATGCTTGTCAGTGAATAGTTTAAATTATGGGATCTTGTTGTTACTTTTAGAGGCTGATATTTGTCATGGGACTGTCTGTGTGCGATGACTAGAGGGGTATCCCAACAGTGGCCATATATATAGTTGGCTTATTTATGAAGTTTAAAGCAGAAATAGAAGAAAAATAAAGTATAAATAGGTCCTGTAGGAACCTATTTAATTTTGGACAAAAGGTAATTTGGACTGTTTTCTAGTTTGAGCTCAGATGATAAAACCTCAAGTTTGGTTATCTTCACCTGTGCTATTTGTCTTTTTAAAGAATGGTTTCTTACCCACTTGCCTAAGTTCCAGTTAGAGCCAGGCCTAACCCAGGAATGTGTTTCTGCTGGAGACAAGACCTGGAGCCTGCAGTTAGTTCTGCTGCCACCCATGTAATCACCTTGTCCCTGCCCTTTGTCACTCTCCATCAGGCCATCACAAGCATCCCTATGGCCGCACTGCAAACTGGATTTGGAAACCCCTGGTTGAAAAATAACCCAGTAACAATTGGTTGGATCAACTTCTTGGTCTGAAATTTCCTCATCTGATCTGCAACATGGAGACACAAGCAGAGGGAGGGCAACGCCTTCTGTTGGCAGTGTGCATTGAAATTCGTGAATCCAAGAAGTGCTGTATGCGGTCATTTGTTCACAAAGTTGAAATCCCTGATCACTCCATTTCCAGTGATCCTCTAAAGATGTTATGCTTACCTTGAGAACAGACTCGGTGATACCCCAGGAGAAGTCACAGGAGAACTGAGCTTGCAAGTTTGGTGTAGAATCCTTTGGGAAGAAGCCATTTTCTCGTATTATTTGTTTATAATAAAGTGCAGATGACTTGGGAATCCTTTCCTTTTTTTTGCTTTTGAAATCTACATAAAACAATCCACGCCTGATGTTGTAAGCATGTTGCCATTCAAAGCCATCAAGGAGGGACCAGGCTGTGTAACCAAACACATCTATGTTGTCGTATTTAATAGCTGCATAAGAGAAGGGAACATCCGTGAGTCTTGTATTTAGTACTCTAACATATATAAGGGATACTTATGAGAAAGGGCTATTTACTTTGAAATCTTGAGTGTCTTCTCAACATTGTAGGGTTACTGACTCACTGTAATTCACTGCAAAACTGACATATATATCTTAGTCTTTATTTACTAAAAAAAAAAAAATCAATAACTTTTTGTTAATTATGTCAACAATTCCTTAGGAAATTAAATTACCATAGTATGCTTTATTTCTGCTCTGAGCAATCAAGAAATATTATACCACATCCAGGTTTGAAGTTGCATTTGACAAATTGCCAGGGAAATAATGCCAGTAAAATTAGAGAATCATGAGTAAAAATAAAGGGAGCAACAGTTGATCTGGTTTTTAACTTCGTCATGAAGCTAAAACTCTCTATTTGAAAGATGTCTGCAAGCTCAAACATTTGGGAATGTCTACTCAGCTTGTAAATTGAAAAATTTATTTTGTTGGCATGGGACTGTTAATGACTTTAAAAGAGTTGGGTTGACCAACCCAGAGACTGATTTAGTTACAGAATGGGTGCATACTGCTTTATTCAGGAAATCTTAATGTCCCTCTTCCAAAGGAGTATAGATATGATCTTTTACATATAATATATGTGAAAGATGACAACACAACTGCTTTCTCAGATGTGGAACCTGATTCTTCAGGAAGGGCACAGAACCTGCAAAGCAGCTTCTCAGCAGACACCAACCAACCACAATGTTTAATGTTTTTACCCATTGTAGGCTTGTGCCAGCTGGCAGCCTGAAGAAAAGTCCAAACTCCATGTTCAGTGGTGTTCACTGCCTGTCATAGCTTTAAGCTGGGAAATAACACAGGATAACTCCTCATGTTAACCTTATAAGGGCTGGAGTACCCAAGGCAAAGCAGTGACCAAGTAGGGTTGCTGAGGATTTTGACATAGACGTGGACAAGCCGTATTTTACCTGTAGTTCACACACCAATAAGCCAAGGAACAAACATGAAGTTTTCTGTTTTATTCTTTCCCAATATTGTTTAGCCTCATTTTCTCAGGACATTTCAGTTTGCATCATGCTGTATTTCCACTGAACTTCTTGCCCTAATCACACCAGGATGCAACTTGAGCAGAAAGCAGTTTTGCACAGTGCATGTACTGATGCAATGGAGTTCCAAGGTACCCAGCAGCATGGGCATAGTCCAGATGGATGTTTTCCTAGTTGCCAGATGAAAAGAGAAAGCCCAAGAGCTTGCAATGTGAGTATAAGAGAAGCTGATAGACAAGGCCAAAATACTGAAAAGGAGATGAGGAAATGTAACAAAGCAATGCAACGGCATGTATTTTTAAAGAAAGCAACTTCTAAATTAGAGAAACCTCAGAAAAAAGTACTAAAATATCTGAAAATACTCATTGCAAAATGCAGAGGCAGAGAATGATGTAGAGGATAAAGAGAGAAGCTAGAATGGCCTTGCAAGTAAAGATGAGTACTTGATGTCCACAGTGAGGAAGGCTGAACAAATGGGAGCAGACATCTAGGGACAGAGTAAGTGACAACTGAGAACATTTTTGTTTGTAGAAGCTTAGTGAATAGATGGGGGTAAGTTTAATCATCAGAGCAAAAGATGCTGTTGTAGTTGAGCTGGTGCATGCTGAGACTTAGTGGCAGTTTAAATGGGTAGGGGAAAAAGTACTATTTTATCTATACTTTATGGTAAAGAAAATTAAAAGTTAGGCAGGTGGTAGGTAGAGATCTGGTGGATCAGAATGAGAGTATGTTTGTAGCATTGTCTTCAAGGACAGTGAAAGGAGAGGGCAGAAACAGGTCAGGATCCTGACTGAGTGTGAGGATGAGAAAAGCCTCCTGAAAAACAAGGAGAAGGTTTGGGGCAGAAACAAGGGGCTGAAGGTAGGGAAGGTCGGGAGTTAACTAAGCTCCCTGTGTCACCAGAGGTGACATTCACAGAAGATCTCAAGGCTTTTCTGTACCTACTATAGGTGGAGTCTTGGAGCCCTGCAGGAGTAACAGTTTCAGTATGGAAACCCTAACCAAACCTAACCCAATGCAGATGTTGGACTTTAGCTTTCTGGGACAGGGGCTATGGGTTTTTTCTGTTTGTACAACACCTAGTACCAGTAGATCCTGATCCATGACTTGTACTCATGCAGTATAAGTAATTAATTATTAACTTTGTTGCCATTATCTCTTAAATTAAAAGATTATTACAGAGCAAAATACCAAATGATCAAAAATGCTCTCTGAAAAATCCAACAAGTAATTTCTGTACAAACCTTGTAAAACCTTATTAATGAAGTTTTTCATCATGTAGATGGCTGTGGTGTCATCTGTTTTCACATGGCTGTCAGTGAACCAGCCATTCTCTGCAACCAAGATTCGAGGACTGTTGTATTCCAGTTTAATCCAGTTCAGTACTTCCCTCAAATTGAGTGACAAATTTTGTCCCATTTTTGGTAGAGTGTTTGGAGGTTTAAAGTTACTAGGACCAAAGGAAAATGCGAAGAAGTCAGCTGTTCCCTTTATGTAGTTTTTTTCATTTTCAGTAAAGTGTGGCAAAAACAAGAATTCATTTTTCAGTTCTTCTGGATAATCCCCATCCCCATGGATAGGTTTAGCAAACCATCCAAGTACTCTCTCCATAGACTTCTGACATTTAGAAATGTCCGACTCATCTTCCAATTTGTTAGGTTCGATCCAGTGGGATCCCAATACTATGGATATCATCCCCTTCTGATGGGGTTCAAAGTGTTCTTTGTAGGTATGCCAAACTTTTGCATGAGCCTGATGAGAGAAAAATAGCATTAAATTGTAACTCCAATAAGTCTCTTTACGTGCTGGCAGATAGAGAGGCAGGTAGCTCCATCTGAGTCACTGCAGGCTTATATGGAAGTATCAGTTAAGGCACGTGAATGACCCTGCACAGTTTAATTGGCAATCATTGTTCTTACCCTGCAAGGTTCCTTGGGATGAGGGCAATGCTCAGTAACTCATGTGCTGTTCCTATGACACGTTAAGGCTGTGACTTTTTGCCTTTTAGCATACATCTAAATTTCAGGAGGGATCCCAGCAGGGATGAGAATAGCTGTTACACAGACACTTTGGAACAGCTCTAACAGTGGGATTTGCATTCTGTGATCTAGCCAGTCTCATCTGAATCTCTCTCTGTCAAATGGTGATTCCTGATATGGCTGAAATTTCAAACCATCTTTACAATTATTCCATCAATAATGCATCTCATATGATATTTAATTTGTCACTGGTGACTTTGTGCTGCTAACTGCTTTGTGCTCCAGGGGTTACCTAGACTTACTCTGATCAAACCACATCCATTCCACTCTTCTTCTTGGGATTTAGCTGTTTTATTTTTGCCTAATCATATAAGCAAGTGTTCAAGTTTTGATATCTGCACAATCCCTACATGTAAAAACTTGGGCAAAGAAGCCAGCTATGAAGTTTGCACCCAAATGTCAACTTTCACAGTTCTGAGTGAGAATTTTGTTCAGAATTTTAGTTATTTTCTTCTTTGAAATGGCCACTGCACATCTTAATACCACTTTTCTGATAGCATTATCACACATCACAATTAGCTTCAAATGTCACATTATTAATCACTTAAATAAGGGCATGCAGCAGACAAGACTTAGACAAAACCAGAAATACAAAGGAGACTGAGGAACCACTAGCATTGTCAAAGTCCTATAAGGAAACAGGACAGGTAGGTCAGAGAAGAGTGACTCTGGACTGCAGAGTGAATCACATCAGGTGATCTGACACAGGGGAGGGGAGCTGACCTCTCACAGCTGAAGAGTTGTCAAGTCACTCAGTGTTTACCTTATGCCTGTAGTGTGGCTTTATACTCTTAAGCTGGAAAGAAAATAATAGTTTGCACCCAGAAAAAAAACATTAGGAGCATTGTGAAACACTGAATGTTGAGTTAGATTGCCGTCATTACTAAGCCAAACAGCATTGCTTACCTTTGACAATAATTTTAGTTAATTTATCTAGAAACACACAGCCTTAACAGTTTAAAAAAATTCCAAAAGGCCTGATGTCAGGTAGGTATTTGTTTAAGCTGGGGAGTACCAAAGAATTACAGTTTGTGAAATTTTGTGTATCAGTTGTTTATGGTTTCTAAGGTCATGCTCGTAACATTTGTTCAAGGTCTGTCTTTGAAAATACTGATAAAGTGACACTAACCTTTGAAATGCAGGTTTTGTAGCTGAAGAGGGAAGCCAGCAAAAATGGACTCATGAGGCAAATTGCAAGATAAAGTATTATAAAACGGATTTCTTAGCAGCCTCATCAGAAAATTTAAGTGGCCAGTGCCACCTCCTCAGTTGCTCTCACTGTCCTCTCCTGAAAAGTCCCTCCAGCCTGGGGTGGCTGCTGGGGCCAGGTTTACTCTGTGCTCTCCCTCTAGTGTTTTCTCACCTGGTTTGTACACTTTTTCTCCAGACACAGCCCACGATCACCACTGTTATGACTGCACTGGCTGAACAAGAAGCCCCCCTCTGCACTCAGCTGTATAATGCACAGTGCCAAGTACCATGACAATAGCACCAGGTAAATCATAGCAATCACACTTTTTGAGGTGAAGTGGAGAAAGATGGCTTTGCCAAAAAACCAACTAATTAGACTATGATATTGATGTGTAAAAACCAGTCAGGGATAACTCGTATTCATACACATCTTCAGGAGGTGATTAGAAGAAAATAAAGTTACTATCAAAAATAAGGTTTACAGTAGAGAATACAGCCACAGGAATAATTCTAGAGTAGACCTCAAGTATAAATAAGTACGTTTAATATGAGTCAAGACAGAATCCTCATATACAAACTTGTATGTATCATTGATGACTTAATTCTGAAGATTAACTCTTACTGTTAAAAACTTCTTACCATCTATAGTAAGGGGTTTACAGACATAGTAGACACAATGTAATTTGCTTGCCTATAATTCTGTTTTGAGTTGTTAATTAAAGAAGCTTAAAATTCTCAAAAGGTGTTTGCTAAATGCAAACTACTGTTGATGGAAACAGCTGATTTATATAATTTTTTAAAGACCAGATATGAAACAAACATTAATATAAAAGCCATATCATACATCAAATTGGGCATTTTCAGTAAATCTTGACTAATCTTTTTTCAGTTAGAGTTTAATCCCTAATCTTTCACTTTCCTTGTTAGAGCAAGGACAAATGTCAAGGCTAAATACACAGTTAAAGTAGGATCAATATTGGGTATTTATTCTAGATACGTATGACTCATTAATTTCAGCATATTTTCCTGGTATTAATGTAGAAAATATTCCCTAGTCTTGAAAGTCACAGAGAGTGCTATGTCAGTTAGTACTAACCTCTTTAAAAGGCTAGAAAAGTCAATAAACTGAAGACAACTGTTTTGGTCTTCTCTCTTTTTGAAATATTCTCATACTCCTTCAAATTCTGATCTTGTAATTTAACATATGTGTATACAAAGAGCTTTCACTAGAAAGAGCGATACTTTCAAATTCCTAAGATACTTTACTTGAGCAATTTTTCTTTGAACAGCAATGACTATACAAAACAATGTCAGAGGTATATGGAATTATTTTAGTGTGCTGGAAATCAAGAACATTTAGGAAAACTAGAAATTAAAAAATGCTAATAAAGTTATTTGGGATTTTTGTTTACTTGTTTGGTGTTTAAACCATGAAGAACTAGAATATAGACTCTGATGATGTTGATGTTACATTTCAGAAGAAGGGCAGGGGTATGTGACTTATTTGGAGAGTGTATTTCCATTCAAGGCCTTTTTGGTCTGCAGTAAAGATGCCCCATAGTCAGTAGAGCTAAAGTAGAACTAAACCCTTTCCTTTGCAAACTGATTCTCAATCCTTGTGAAGGACTGCCTACATCTTGAGATGTGGGCAACTACACTTCTTGAGAGGGTGTTATGAAGGACTGAGGCTTTACTATCAAATTTGTTGTATGTTAACTGTCCTCCATTTGGATTGTGTTTTCCCTAATGATTATCAAGAAATCTAAGAAAGCTAACCTGAAAATAACAAATCATCAAAAACCTATGAATCAGTGCTGAATTTAACATCATCACTGATGGCTACTACTATTTGAAAAATCCTACAGCAAAGACATTTACAAGCATAGATGATTCTGGTGTCCACCCTAAAGCCATACTTTATGGAGACAGGTTTCCCTTCTCCTGTAAGAAATACAGGTGCTGCTGTAGTTTCATCTTTCTGCATCCTGAGGATGCAGGGGGGAAGGAAGTGTCTGGTAGGACATAGAGGTAATAATTATTTCGCATTCATGAAGCAGAAATTTGTTTTTAAGAGCAATGAATTGTAGGACTTTCCTGGGGCACACTCATCCACAGGTCCCAAAGTCAGCAGTGTCCACAAAGAGATCCTGGCACAGTGAGATCTATCAAAGAGCTGAGAGTAGTGCAGCTGGGCACAGAAAGAACCTGATCCACAATGCACCTATCGGGAGACACCAGGCTTGAAAGTGAATTCATTACTCCTTCTAAATATGTGATGAAGACATTTTTTAGAGAGACCCCATTATGATATTTCTCTCCTGGGCTTTTCTGCCAGGTGGAAAGGAGAGTGAATAATCTTTAACAGGAAATTAAAAAAAAAAAAAGAAAAAAAAAAGAAAAAAGCCCCTTTCAGCCTAATAACAAAGGCAGAACTTCCTGGAGGGCACTGATACAGAGGAGAAGAAGAAGACAGGTTGGTCTGCCCTTGTGATATTTACAAACCTCAATCCAAGTGTGAAAGAATGTAACTAGATACAGAGAAAATATATCAGGTATACATATCACATAGGTCCAGCCACAATGATTCATCTGCTTTGTATTTTCTTGCTTCTTGTCAGATTTATTTACTGATAAATCAAAGAAATCCATCTAATTTTTCTGTGTGCCATTCTTTTTCTTTTCTACTTCAGTATGACATCTGCCTCAGGAGCAAGCTCATTTATTTTTTTATTTTCTTTGGTGTGTCTTTCAAGTATTGCATAGCAAATTACCTGTTATCATTAATTCTTTTCTGATTTTGCCTTTGTGAAGTGCAGTCTCTTTTAATGAAGAACAAAAATGCAGTTTTGATGCCCACTCTCCATCTGGTATAAAATTCCACATGCTCCTTTTATTACTCATAATGACCATACAGTTGAAGAGAGATTTATCTAAGAGAATCCCTTATCAATTTATAATTAATAAGCATCAAAATTCAGATTCCATATTAATTTCCATAGAGGTAATATCGAGTCCTTTGAAATGGTCAGTAGCCATGATTACCCTCTGTGTATGATTAGAATACACAGTAACATGAAAATATGTTTTTAAAATTGAATTTTTTTAAACTGAAATTTGAAATTCTTCTTCTGGATTATTTTCCCAATATGGATCTCCTAAGCACTGTGCTTAGCAGCCTTTGATTCTGCATTCACTACCTCTCTTTATAGATCCTGAGCAGCAAGGCCCCTGTAAAAGGCAGTGCTGTCTCTTGACAGACCAAGCCTACTTTTGTTGGAAAGCCTTAATAAAATCCTTATCTGCCTAGTTACTTACATTAATTCATTCATGGAAACAGATAATTTTTTAATCAGTTCTAAAATGCATCTCATCATGGAGATGATCCTTAAGCTCCCCTTCCAACCTGCTGTTCTATGAACCTTTCCATATGCCAGCCAATTATTTGGGTTTTAAGACTTTGTGTTGCTTTTGAAAGCAATAAAATTGATAGTTTAAAACCAAGAGAAATTTCTTCAGCTCTTTTCTAGGGATACAAAGATCTCCAGCAACTTCCAAATTGTTCTTACAATAAAATAATCCAAAGTCCAAAAAAGCAAAGGTTTACTGTTTATTATATTGTTTTTGTGATTCTATTAAACTTAGCTTCAGGTTGTGATTGATATATCACATAAAAGCACTCCTTTATATAAACAGTGATTAGTTCTGATGACTGCAACAATACACAAGGAAATTAAACTAAAAGTAGGATTCATGTGAAAACTTTGTTTAATTTCTCCAAAGATACTACAAAAAAGCTTGAGAATTATTTTCAGCAATTTGCTGTGTAAGAGTGTGGCCAGATTAGCTTCATTTCAGTGTTACAGACCTGTTGTCCCTGCTCTGTGTATTTAATGGATGGACCTGGTTTGTGCACAGGGTGGCATTGAGGACCGTGTCTGTCAACAGCCTGTCCAAAAATGAAGCCTTGACATGGACAAGAATGTGGTTCTTCTTAAAGCTGATGGCATAAAGGGCAATCTTTTCAAGAGCTTTAACAGACCTTGCACTGACAAAACCTGACATTTGGGAACTTTTATTTTTGGGATAATGTTTTTGGTTTGCAGCGGTACATTATAAGGTAGCCATAATACAATGTCTGAGAAACAGACCAGTATATACTGGTCATGAAATAAAAAAAACGTGAAATCACCTTAAAGAGAGAATCTTAAAACTTTTCTTGATTCTCAAAGCTGAGATGTTTCACAACACAACACGAATCCTGATTGTGCATCAATACATTCCCAACCAGAAAACTCCAGTTCCTCAAATACTTTACTACCAATTTGAGATTTTTCATTGATCTCAAATCTAAAATCTTCAGAAATTTTACAGTGGTACATGAGAGAACTGCTAATACTTTAGGTAATGTTCATGGGGTTGTAAGAAGGGTACCACAGGAAAATAATTTCTGCCCAAGGATAATAACACAGTAGTTAAAGGACTGTGTGCTGCTAAAAGTCTCCTTACCTCTTCCATCCAAGTGATTTATACTCTAGAAAAAGAAGCAACTATCAAATCAGGTCTGAGAGACAAATAATATTGACTAAGAAAACTAGGTCAGTAATTTGTGTATCAGACCCAGCTATGCTTGGCTTCCTGGAAAATCCAATTGATTCTTTGCCAGAGGAGTATTACTCCCTGTGTGTGGTGTGCTCCTTACGTGGATTTTAAAGAAAGTGCAGAGACTGCCTAGCTGGTACTCCACATTTGATTGTGACACTCAGAAATGAAGGCAAGAAATACTGCAAACTTATATGGTATCTTTTACATGCATTATATAAAATAGTACTTGAAAATAAAAATAATGATTTGTCATCAGTTTTGTTTGAGATGCTTCACAAATCTCTATAGTTAAATAATTCTTCTGCTAAGTCTGAAATCAGTTAGTGGCTCAGGATGCTTGACAACTTTTCTCTGTGTAAAACTTGTATTGACTGCAGTGTGACTTTTTCGAAAAGTGATGTTCTGAAGATTCAAGGCCAGAAGCAAATACAAGAATTTGTCAGTTGCAGAATATTTTAACCACTCTGGCAAATAATTTTTTTCCCACATGCATACTTCTTTCTGTAGGATAAACCCATTCAGATTTATTTGTTAATTCCATGTAAATGTATGGCAAATTGTAGAAAAATTCTCTTTGTGACAGTTAAGAATAGTCTCAGCAGGGGGATTTATATGGGCGGCAGAGATGGGATAGTAACCTGCTCTGTGAAGTACTTTGAGTAAAGCAGATGCAAAAAATACTGTACATCATGGAAATAATTTGAAACTCTTGAGTACTGCAGAGGACATTTGTTTTCTTCCAAACCCAAGAAGTGCCAACCTTACTAGTTTAGAAGCAATCATGTTGCAATATGATCTTATTAAGCTAGAACAAATCATACTTACATATACATACTCCATGGCCAGGAAAATTGATTCAATATGGAAATACAAATTAATTTCCTTTTAAACTAATAGAATAGTCATTTCAGTATGGCCAAATCTGTTTAACTAAATGCAAAGAGCAAAGAATGCTCTTTAATAGTTAGAATTTGTATGTAAAACTAATTTAAATAAAATAATAAACAAGCACTTTAAAACAAACAATTACTGAGCTGTTGTGACAAGACATGCAGTAAGATCAAAGTGAGGATTAACAGAAAGACTGCCTTAGCTAAAGGCTATTTCTTGGTACTTTCACAGTAGGTGATTTTTTTAAAAAACACTGATCACAGGACCAGCTCCTCCTATTATTTCCCACAGCAGTGCAAGATCAATTTGTAAAATCTTATTATACTGTACCTTGATCAAATTGTGTCCTACTGAGTAGACAGTTCTTATTTTCCCTCTCTCTCCCGGAGCATGAATACCTGTGCCATACCCATGCCAAGCAACTAAATATGGATTGTGGATTGTAATCCAATACTTAACACGATCTCCAAAGGTCTGGAAGCAAAATGTGGCATAGTCATTGAAGATATCAATCATTGATTCATTTTTCCATCCCCCGTATTTTTCTTGCAGCATGGAGGGCAGGTCCCAGTGGTACAGTGTAACCACGGGGTCAATATTTCTGTACAGCAGAGAGTCAATAAGGGTGTTATAATACTGGAGTCCTTTTTCATTGGGAGCTGCTACCACTCCAGTGGGGAAAAGCCTTGACCATGAAATTGAAAACTGGTAAAAAGTAACTCCCAAAAAATCCAGAGCAGACAAATCTTTGTCCAACAAGATATAACTGTCACTGGAGGTGCCTGTGCTGTCAGCATCCCTGAACTCCGAGTGGGTGAAGCGGTCCCAGATGGAGGAGCCTTTCCCGTCCTTCCTCCAGCTGCCTTCCACCTGGAATGCTCCTGTCCCTACACCCCAGAGAAACTCATTGGGGAAAGTGTCATATAAAAACATCTGTGTTTCACTCACGGGGCTGAAGTGGGAGTCCTTTTTCCACACAGATCTTCCCTCTCCAGAAAGCCCAGTAACTATCCTTATGAAAAACAATGTCCAGAAAGCAACAATCTTCTCCAGTCGTTGGCCATACATTATGCCAGTTTACAGTACCAGTGTTAAAAATCAGGTTTCTTGTATTGCTGAAAAAATTCCATTCTTTTACTGGAGTCCACGCTGTGCAGACTGTTTTCATTTGCCACAAGCTGCTGGAGTGTCTTATCAAAGCTTCACTAAAAGCTTGTGATTGTAAAAGCCCTGTCAATGATTAGCCTGAACTGTGAGACGTAGAATGGGTCAGAGAATGGTGTAATTTATAGGGAGGTGGCCTCTGTATGACCACTGAGACACCTACCTGGCTTCTTGCTGCAGGGCTGCCTGAACAACAGAAATGCTAGGAACTATTTTATCCTCATTTAAAGGTCAGTCATTCAGGTGGGATAATATAGGTGACAGAGGGTCCAAGAAGCATTGCATCCTTTATTCTTGTGGAACTGTATTTTGAGGTATACAATTCACACTACATAATCACCAATTTAAAGGAGATTTATCCTACCTGTGTAATTGGATGGCTGGAAGGGCAGTGCATGATTCCTCAGTCCTACCCTGCTTAAACAACCTACTTCTGTGGAAAAACTCTTCCTGGACTTGTGGGAAATTTTGTTGTGAACAAGAGATATACAGACATCCAACTAACTACATAAAAACACAAAGTCAATATTTCTTTCAAACACATGCAACCATTTTTCTATCCTATATAAAAGTTTCCTGTACAGCACTATACACAGCAGCAGTATAAAAATCAATAGGGGACTGTTCCAGTTCATACACAATTTTCCTGGATTTCTTCAAATAAATGCAATTAGCAAAGATAATTAGCCCTGAAAGATGCTATTTGGGCATTGATTAATTTAACAATTCATATACACAGCTGAAGCATCAGTACAGCAAATATTTATAGAGCAATTTTGCAGCATAATTTCATCTTTTAACGTGTTTAGCAACAGTATGTATGTTGAGATATAGTCAATTTACTCAATATAGTAAGACTGATGCCTGCCATTTTTGTTTTTCTTGAGGTACAGTAATACAAAGTGTGCTCATACAGTAATAGAAACTGTGTGACTACAGCTGCAGAAGAGCCCTGAGGAACAACACAGAAGTATGAAGTAACTTTGCATGCAAGAAATACACATGAAATCTGAACATGGGAACGATTTATCACCGGAGCAGAGCCCTCTGCTCAGATGAATTAGCCGTGCTGCCATGTAAGACATGACAGTGCAGATGCACTGCTGGGCTACTGCTGCTTTACTGCTCCTGCTCCCTGTGAAAGCATGCTCGCAGCACACAGAATACACTGACACATACCTTTAATTTATCAGTAAAGCTGATTGATTAATACAAATGGAAGCCAATTTATTTATTTTTAGGATAAACAACAAAACATCCGTGTTTGCAAGCAGTTCTCTCTGAAGAGCCTTTACAAGAAACATTTTCACCACAGATGAAGATAAAAGCTCCCACTGACATCTTCTGCCCTCCGGGTCCCTGGGGGTGGGGTGGCCACAACATGAGCCTCTCCTCTTACCTGCAGTAACCGATCCACATTTCTCAGCCAAGATCCTTCCACACACAGGCAGCTGGGAACAAGAAGAGCACTCAGGGACTGTACACAGCTGGTCTACAGTACATACTGACATGTTCCTTTCTTGTTCTATGGGACAGCATTTAAAACGCTATTTGATAGTTATTGCATAACATCATCTTTCTATTCTGACATTTAAAAGCATTGATTTTATGTATCCTACTTCATGAAAGAGAACCCAAACACAAGTCGTTATCAATGGCGCTACACTTCTAAAGCAGCTAATCGCCATCCTTACCAGATGCTTGAGCTCCAAGTATCCACAGCAGCTTTTAACCCCATGGGCAATCTGTGGCCAAGGGAAAGACAACTAAATACAGCAGTGTGAGTACCACTGGCACTGGATGCAGACAGTGTGTTGCACCTGCCTGAGATCTATAAGGTGCAGCAGAGACTGGTGCTTTCAAATGTTCGGTCTGGATAAGGTTATGAACTGTACTTATTATTGACATGACTGGGAGCATGCTGTAATCACGGTTTGAAAGGGTTTCAATGTTTCAAGCCTCTGTGAATCCAGTTTCTTACTGCTTGGTCATATTTAACTGCTTGGGCTGAAGTTTAACTTCATGAAGTAAAAGAGGAAGCAGTTTAGCTAATGAGAATCATATAATGACTTGGATTTGGAAGGAGGATTTCATTACCTGAGCAAAGACTTGAGGAAAGGAAATACTATGACTGTTGTTAATTTGGAAAGCAATCAGCACAGAAGAGTGAGGTCAGGGGCTGTTGGGAAGAAAGGGTGTGAAAGGAGGGGAAGAGAATGAATGATTCCACTGGCTCAAGTGGCAGAGTCAGGACAGGCTCCAACCCTGCTGCTGTATGAGGATATCATACAGTGTGATGCTGCACAGTGGGATTGATTTCCTGCCTCTGTTCACTCACCTAATCAGTCTGGTTTCAGAATGAATCAAGACTGGGAGAAGCTGAAATCTCCAAGGCACTTGCTGATACAGATTCAGTAGCTAGGAAGCCTAATGATTATTCAGTTCAATTCCCACTTATCAGTTTTCCTTTGCTTCTTTGCCAAGGCATGTGATTCAAATGAAGAAAACAATTTTTCACTTGACTCTTGAATATGTACTCTCCTTTTTCAGGGGTTTGGCTTGAAAATCTGGGGTTTGATCTACAGAAATGCTGAAAGGATAGAATTCTGAATGTTAGACTGAGTATCTGACACATTCATTTTGCCTAGATATGTAAATGAAGAAAAAGACCTAAAGACAAAGTTCACTCAGAAGTGTAATGTTTACATCAATGTCAGCTGCCCAGATCTACTAGTGTTAGGTTCTCAAAGAACAACTTATGTAATTGCCCACAACAGCGTCATGCAAATCCCTTATCTTTACCTTATACAGAAAAAACTGTTTGAGATGGGATCAAGTCTTTTCTAAAGACACATAATTGTGATGGATACTATAGAAAGCCTAATGTAAATAGAAACTACACCACAGCTTTATGAAGAATTTTTGGAATTTTTCGACTGTAACAAAATGCTAATTTCTGCTTCTACAGTGCCAGAAAAATTTTATTTTCTTTACTAGAGAGTCTAGAAAGAAAAATATTGCTTATGGGATTCTTCCAAAATAGAGACTACAATCTAGTAAATTAGTGTTTTAATGCTCATTATTACTACCAAAAAGAATCAGAATTTTACTTAAAAATTGGTTTCAATTCCGAAAGAGTATCAACATAGCAATATACAAAAATGAAAAAAATAAAATAAAGAAGATATTAACAAAAAGAAAAAGAGACTTTTTTCCCCTCAATATAAGAAAATGTAATTTTCTTATTAAAACCCTCCTCTCTTAATAAGCAAGACAAAGCCTTCACTTATAATATTCACAGTAACACTAGGCTTACTACATATGGGAGAAAATCTCAAGTTCAAGATTTAATATCTCAATTTTTAAAATGTATTTTGGAAAAAAAAAAACAACATAAAAAGCCAAATAATCAGTGATTTTCAGAAAGATAGAAAACAATACTAATTTTGTAAAAAATATTTGTCATAGTTGTAAATAGAGTGGTGAAATCAAGTGTATTTCAGCTACTTTTAAAAAAGCTATAATTTTAGTTGGGTAATAGGCCTTTAAAACCCAACCCATGATCAATTATAGACTCAGAAGGGATTTTGCCTTGATTTTGTCTTGCAAAGCCCACTATAATATGAGTATTCAGTTTTCTTTCCTGTGGTGGAGCAAGGTTTTTCCCACTTCCACTGGTTCCATAGGCACGTACACGGGAACAGAGGTGTCCTGGGTCTCCCCACCATACCCAGGTGTGAATTGTAGGCGATCCTGTTCAGTCTGACATCTCCATAAAGGGTTAAACTCTTGCCTTCCAAGAAACTTGAAGATGTCACAAATGCACAAACAGATACTCCTCTTCTGGATGTCACCCTAGGTAGCTTTATCAACTACAAACAGAGATAACCACCTGCAACAACTCTTTTAGTGTTATTTGAACAGTTTGGCTCTTACAGATGTCAGCCATTTTAACTGATCTTTAGTTCTGGTATCAGGACTACGCACGGCATTCAAAGTTACATAACAAGAATTAAATATGTAAATACAAACTTAGCACTGGAGATGTTTTTCTAAAGCACTAATCAGTTTTGTTTGCATAGCCATTATGTTGAGTGCATATGGAATAACTTGCAAAACAGGCCAAAAAGCACACCTGTGCTGTGGTTCCTTTGTTTACTTGCTCACTGGGTTCCATATGCAGAAACACAAACTCACAGGCTATGTTAATGCTGAAAATACACGGGCCCACCTAATCATCTGTGTTTATAGAAGAACTGTAGCAGTTTCTGTACAAACAGGATCATACAATTACTTGAATTGTATTACAGTCCAATTTCAAGAATTAAACAGGAATGGTAACAGGTATCACTAGCAGCTATCTGGAATGAGACCATGCCACCAAGTAGACAGTGAACACAGAGGGAACATAAGTGACAGCATCAGGGATTGCAGTATGAGACAAATACAAATTGAGCTTGTACTCTTGGGTTGTGTTTTGGTTTTGGTGTTTTTTTTTTTTGTTTTTTTTTTTTGTTTTTTTTTTTTGTTTTTTTTTTTTGTTTTTTTTTTTTGTTTTTTTTTTTTGTTTTTTTTTTTTGTTTTTTTTTTTTGTTTTTTTTTTTTGTTTTTTTTTTTTTTTTTTTGTGGGGGGGGGTTTTGGTTTTTTTTTTTTTTGCATGAAGGGTCTCCTAAATCACCGGCAATATTTGTAACATCACAAATTCAATTTGACTTCTCCATTCTTCTCCAAGTCCAACAATAATTAGCAATTCAGTAGCTTGACAGAATCTAAGTATCAGACAATATTTGAGTGGAATTTTTACTTGGCCAAGTTTATAGAAGATTTAATTAGAAATTAATTAGAAAATTAAGCACTCAGTAGCAGAAGACACAGCGTTAATTGATTCCCCGGGTTCTCCTGGACTCCGAAATTCCGAGCTCTCCCCAGCCTTAGCGCATATGACAAAGTACCATTAGAGGACAGAGCCCGACGCTCCGAGAGCAGGGGACTGTCTGATGTGTATGACCTGGGAATGCCTTCCAGCGCTGCGCTGACCCGGGCCTAGCTGCCCGCCTATTTTGGGTGCTGCATTTGCCTCAGTGCCCTTTAAAGAGACCGAAGCCATGGAGGCCTGGCACTGCTTTCTTGTCTGTTTTCACTCAGCAGCTCAGCATGCCGGCTCGCCCGCTCTGCCGAAGGCGGCCGAGCACACGCGGCTCCATTCCGAGCCGCTGCTGCAGCGCTCCCGTTCCCGCCGGGGCAGCGCCGGAGGCCGCGGGAGCGGTTAAACCGCCGCCGCTCG
>WEIU01023248.1:14848-27286 GCA_013389925.1 Aegithalos caudatus
AGGAGAGGAGAGGAGAGGAGAGGAGAGGAGAGGAGAGGAATGTTGAAAGTAATGAGGAAGAATCATAGAACAGATTGGGTTGGAAGAGACCTTAAATATCAACAAGTTCCAATCCCCTCCAATGGGCAGAGGCGTCTTCCACTAGATTTTATGTGGTGGTCAGTTTCAGTGATAGTTCTGTAATAAATCTATTACAAAATTACACTCCACAGCTGAACAGTCACGAGAAGAATCATTGACTTAAACCAAATTATTTTTTTTTCCAGTCTAATTTTTATTCATTCTACATCACCTCCAGCCCTAAAATATGAGTATGAATCACTTTTTATATTGTTTTGATGCTGTTTTTTCTCCTTTCAGTGTTCATTTTGCTCTCCTTAGAGGGAAAATAATATTTATCCAAACAGCTGCTGATTTAAAAGCATCAACAAATCCCCCAGTTCTACCTGTTTGTGCATATATATAGTGATATAGACATAGAATTTGTCATGCAATACCTCCTCCTAACAGTGTGCTGCATCCAGTGAGGTGTGACTGGACATCATGAGCATCTCTGTATGATTTGACATCATGTATCACCCCAGCTTTTCTGTCTGCAGTACAAACCACAAAAGATTCAGGTAGCAAAAAAAATAAACCACAAAGATAGAACTTGGCAGAAACAAAACAAAGTGTTTTTATTACGTGGTGACTCCTGAACTTAAGGACATGGTTTGCTGAGAAATCAGAAGGCGCATTTCCCTCTGCTTGAAATGAAAGATGAAATGAATCATGCAGAGGTTTGTTTTACATGACACAGCCTCCCATGGTCTCCTGGGAATAGCAGCAGGCTGAAAAAGGCACTGGGATTTTCACTGGATACTTGCACTTCTGAGGAAAAAGAGCCTTACATCTGTTGTATCCACAGCCCTCAACAGAGTTACTTGATCCTTAGTGCTGTGGATGCCCAGAATATCTAGCAGCATTCCTTTCCCTGTTCAGACAAAAAAAAAACCCAACAAACAATCAAAAAACCAAACACAAAAGCAAACAAACAAAAAAACCCCCACCAAACCTCTTGATCTCTTGCTTTCTCTTTCTTTCCTTACATACCTCCAGAGGATAACAGCTTTAAAAGCCCATGTTTTACAATAGGAAAGACAACAACTGTCTGCTTTTGAAATAAAAGCTGCTATGTCTTATGCAAGTTTGAGGAACACTTGCAGATTTGAAGGTTTATGAAGGATATATACAGCAGAGCCATGCGTTCAAGATCACCACTGTGAAAACAAGAAAAATAATGGACAAGAATTTCCAAGGAACTCATCACCATGATGACTGGCAGGCATTGTGCTGAACTATAGACTCTGATCACCTGATTTACAATCTGAATTTCTACTTCAATGTTAATAAATTTAAAAAGAAAATTTCCTATGTAATAATAAAACTATTTCAAAGGAGACATCATGTCTGTCTCAAACCTCAGAGTTTATTAATTGCATTATAAAAAAGCATACATGTGGCATGTTGCTGATATTTCAAAATTTTGATATTGTTCCAGAGAACTATATCAACGGAATAAAAATCCTTGTATGTTATAAAATTAAGTTAATATTTCCAAAGAAAATACCTTGTACAGGTAACTGCCACCTATAGAAGTTTCTGACCATTCCAAATTAAATACTGTTTGTTGGTAAGTATGTTTCAAACAACATCATTTATTTGGTACATATAGCTCCTCATCACTAACCCCAGGAATCATATGGTATTCTTGCTTTTTGAGAATCTTGAAGACTAATAATCTTATCTATCTATGAATATTTACATTTTAATTCTACATATTTGGGGGGAATTTGGTTTAAAATGGCCTCTCATACATCTAGGTAGCTTAATCAAAAACTGAATTCTACCCTTCAGGTCTAATGCAACCTCATCATCTGCTGTCAGGAGCTGTTCAACAGTTCATTTGATTCAGAAATAATACATTACAAGATCAAAAGGTGAACACTATGTTAGAACTGTCTTCCAAATGGAACTTCTTTGCGTGCAAAATTCAAACATTAAATGTACCTTCATTTCTAAAGGGGGACAAAAGTCAAAATCTAAGGTTTTCCTGTGAGGCACAAAGTTTCAGAAAACTTTGTTTTAACTGCTCTGAAGCATTACATTTTAATAAGGTAGAAAACTGTCGTTCTGATAAAGTTGAAAAAGTTGTTTCATCTTTTTTTACTTTTACTATATATTAAATGATAACATAAAATAAATGTCAAAATGAAATGTTTTGACCTTATCAAAATGTCTCATTTTGGTAATTTTCCCATCCAGGTTTTAAATTAAATTGGTACATTCTTGAAATCATTTAGGTGTTTTTAAATTGGCATATTCTTCTGGCAACCTGTTACACTGGAAAAATCTTGACTAGCTCCTGTCAACAGACTCTGCCAAATGCGGCAGTTTTCTCCTGGAGATCTCTGTGCCTCTTTGTTCTGTTTCAAGCTCTCTTTGTGAGGCAGATTTGCCTTCACTGAGTTAGCTGAGCTGAAATGATTTCTAAGCCATGAGTGTGGAGAGGTGAACTGTGGTTTGTGCTGCCTGCAGTAGCTCCCAAGCTGGGGCTGTTTCAGGTGTTCAGTGTTGTGACAGTGGTGCTGGGGGGTTTTGGGTCACTAGTTTTGGATGGAAAGAAGCTGATAGGAGCTGCAGCTTGCAGCCACCTGTCTCTCTAGCCCAGCCTCCTGTGATGGGCAGTCAGTGCCACCTCTCCTCTCCCATATGTGTCCTTCCCTTGAGCTCTCTGAGCATGGCTCTTGATCACTCTGGTGGGCATCTCCAATCATGATCACTGTTGGCCTATGCGTGCTTCAAGTTGATTCACAGTTCTACCTCCCTTAAGGACAACAGAGGATCGATCTTGATTTATTTAGATGATGTATATAAGGGAAATTCAAAATACATATTTATTGGTAAAGAAAAAACTATAGTCAAAGCACTCATATCTGAAATTCTTTTCAAAGGACTCTGTGCCCTGGACAATTAGATTTTCTTCCTAACAGTCTGCTAATTTGATTTTGAATTCACTTGTGGGGCACAGAAAAAAAAACAAACACAAAAGTTGCATAGAGGGAGAAGTATGCAAAATCATGGCAAGTACAGAAAATAGTGACATCAAATAAAAAAACTGACAATAACAGATGCACCTCTCAGTTTTGATAGGAAGCTAAAAATCTGTTAGCAGCTAATACTTATTATACAAGAACACAAGACACTTTCATTATATTCCTGTTCATTTCTAACTTTTTCATTCTCCTTCCTATCAAGAATAAAAGACTTTCTTCCATCTTCACAGATGTTTTAGTTGGAAAGTTAAAACTCTTGCTCCTGTGAGGACAAGATGTACAGTTACATTAACTCATCTGTAAATAGCAGCAGGTAAAAAGGAAAATAAAAGAAGGATAGAAAAGGGGACTTGAAGAAAACTCTTAAGTAACTTGTGTAGTGTTTTGTACCATGTGGAAAACTCAGTAAATATATTTTGAGCAACTTTTTTTTTAAATTGTGTGTAGAAGGTATTCCAATCCTATGCATTTATCCTACCTAGACTTTTTATAGAAAATAGTATTTTAGAAGAAAGAAATAATTACAGTTCATGGGAAATACTAAATACTAAAACCAGTTCCTGTATTCTTTCAGAATCTCTTGTTTGACTGCAATGGGACAAAAATGTATTTGGGCCTCAGCACTGTCAGAGAGGATGGGAATGAATGACAATTTTATTCATAAGCGTACATTAGTGACAAACAGTGAATAATTTAGATTCTCTCCTGGCTTGTTGAATCTGCAGGCAGCCATGCTTTCTGTTGCATTAACATTTTGATTGAATGAGCTGGGTCAAAACCATCACTTTTCTCATCTAGGCAAGGAAAACTATTTTGAAGCCAATCATCAATCAATGTATGTAATCAGCCTTTTTAAAGTGTCTTGGGCTTCACACATAACTGGCTCTCTGTCATAATAAAATCCAAATATCAACATATTTTTCATTCAATAGTCATAACACATATACAATAAAGTGTTAAAAGGACAATAAGGACTTGAAATGTGTTTTGCTATTAACAAGACTATTGCAATGGATTTATTTGAAAGGTTGCACCACTTCAACTCCATGATCTTTGGTATGATAATTAATTTGCATATAATTGTTATACAGTATTGTAAGGCATAATATCATCTTGCTACTCTTCATTTTCTTGAAGTTAATGGCTTTTAAAATAATTCCAATAAAGTCAATGAAAATGTCACTAATATCAACCAAGTATAGCTTCCAGTATAATTTAATAGTCATTGACAATCTATAAGCCATAAAAGTACCTTGCAACTCTCTTTTAACAAGACATTGTTTTTTCATGATACACTGAAGTCGTACAAAATTATGCTGGTGGCAAGTATCAGATCAGTAAAGGTTGTTAGTGATTACATAACGACTTTCATTTGTTGTGTTTCACCAAGGATATCCAATTTGACACGTGGGAAATGAAGACACTAATATTTAGACAACTTGACCAAGTTTATATAGTGAATCAATGACTGAGCCATTTCCAGAGGGAGAAGCTCAGTTTCTTGTCTCTGCACTCTCATCCCTTCAGTCCTACCAGCCTGAGAATGCAATACTTTTAGGATACCTGTTCTACAGACTGGAAATTGTCTGGGACAGTATCTGGTTTGTGGGTATGATTAATTCTGCCAAATATGTCAGAATCAGACTTGTAATAAGCACAATGCCATTACTTTGTTTTCTGAAGAGTAATAGTGAGATTTATTTGCTTTAGGCAATATATTATGATAATCAGAGTATATTTGTTGTTAATATACATATCAGTGTAACACAATTTTACCTTTACATGAATTTGTTCCCAACCCACAGTGAAAGAAACACCATTTTCAGTACCCTCAGGTGAGAACTCTATGCCTAATTTCAGATTTCAGTTTTCTTTATGATACCTCAATTGAATCAAATCCATACTTCCTCTGTAAGCTTAAATATCAAATAAGACGTCACAGTTACAGGAAATGGTGGAAAACTAACTTATGGAATCGTAAGACACACATACAAAATGCATGCTCAAGTGTAGCATATTCACTTTCACCGAATAGTGTAGGATCAAAATATCATGCAATAGTAAATTTGTGGAGTTTCCAACAGCCCAGGACAATAATTATAAGGTCTTTGAACTTCATACAGTATTACTTCTTCATTTTGGACTCACTGAGGAAAATGCTTCTAAAAATCTCATGTAATGTTCTGTTCTCTACAATAGCCTGATTGCCAAATGTAATGTCACTAAGTGAATTTCTTCCTGTAATTTCAAATCAGAGAATTTTCTTCTATTAGTGTCTCAATCTCTTGGACTTGTTCCAGGTCAAAAGTCAGAAAGTAGACACCTGATGGTTTCTCTGCAGCCCTTGGACCCCTATCTAAATATCTACCATTCATAGCTCAAAGTATCATAAATATTCTAATTAAAAGAACTTTAAACATTCAATAGCAAATACTAAATGTAAGACCCTAGCCTATCACCCTTGTCAGGTGAATATCTATATCCTTGGAAAGCTGACAGAGCCATTACTTGGCTATTCAAGACAGTAATCAGATTTTCTGAGCATCAATCAGCAATCATGAAGTCAGGAACATTCTATCATGAAGTCAGGAATACAGAGGGTTTTCATAAGCTAATCAGCAGGCATCAAATAGACAATCAATCTAATTAGTGGCTCACATTTGCGTGGCAATCACAGCTGCCAAACCTAGACGACAAATTTCATTAGTAATGAAATCTGAGAACTATGATTTGTGAGACCTATCATCAGACAGGGATTGTGGTTATTTTAAAAGGAGAATCATTATGGTAGCTTGGGACACTTGTGGAATTTAATTTGCGTGGTGGACTTTGCATTCTAGTGCTTCTCTTTTGTTTACTGGGTAAATCAACATACCAGGTGGCAATTCTCAAAAAGCTTATTTTTCATGGTAAACCAGAGTTTTAAACAAGGTTAGCATTCAATATTTAAACTCTTCTTTTGTTTCCAGAATGGAACTGAACCTTTTGCAGCCCCTGATTTCCAAAAGAGTTCTTTGAAAAGTACTAGACCAGAACGAGTTATACCCAGAGTAAAATCATAGGATCATTGAATGCTCAAATCTTCCGATGATCTTTGTGGCCTCCTCGTGAACTTTCCCCAAAAGGTTCAGATCCTTCTTATGTTGGAGACCCCAGACCTGGATGCAGTACTCCAGGTGGGATCTCAGGACAGTGGAGTAGAGGGGAAGACAGTCATCTCCCTCAACCTGCTGCCAATGTGGCTCTTGATGCAGCCCAGGACGCCTTTGGCTTTCTGAGCAGTGAGTGTGCATTGCTGAGTCACACTGAGTCATCAGTCTACATCCCCAAGTCCTTCTCCTCAGGGCTGCTCTCAATCCATTCACTGTCCAGACTGGTTTTATGCTTGGGATTGCTCCAACACAGGTGAAAGACCTTGCACTTGTTCTTGTTGAACTTCATGAGTATTACCTGGTCCCATTTCTCAAGCCTGTCCAGGTCCCTCTGGATGGCATCCCTTCCCTCCAGTGTGTAGACCACGTGACACAGCTTGATGTCATTGTCAGCCTTTCTGGGGGTGCACTTGATCCCACTGCCAGAGTCACAGACAAGATTTAAACAGTGCCAGTCCCAATTCCAATGCCTGGGGAACATCGCTCATCACTGGTCTGAACTTGGACATCAACCCATTGACTGCAACCATTCAAGTTCCAACATCTAGCCAATTCCTATCCCACTTAGTGGTCCATGCATCAAATCTCTGTCTCTTCACTTGTGCCAAGTGCTTCTACTGCAGTAAATATTTCCAGAGCTGAAAGTTTAAGACATACACATATGTGCATATTCATGAATGAATTAACCATCTACCAAAAAAAAAAAAACAACCCAAAAAATCAACTGGATCAAAAGGAGAAAATGTTCCTGACATGCAATATGCCACTTACTGAGTGAAAGAGAAAGGGTACATCAATCAAGAAAATGCATGGTTTTTCTTGAGGAAGCAGTGCCTCCTGTCCTTTAAACACAGATATTTCCTTGGCTATATACCATGCCCCAGTCTTCAACAGATCATAAAGTGAAAAGAGTTGCTTTTGTCTTGGAGTAAAAGGATTGTTATGAGTTGTTCTTCAATTCTATTTTACTAAGACTTTATACTGAAGCTCTGTGTTAGTGTTCTGAGTTATACCCTCAACAGCTAATATGCACTGATTCCCCTAATCAAGGAGTTGAAAATGTCTTGAGTCCCTGTAGTCTGAGAAATGGGAAGAAACACTTGGATTTTCAGATTATTAATGTCCTAGATTTTGCAGCTGTGGAATGTAAAAAGTGATAATGACCTTGAGGATGACTCCATTATAATGCTGTTTATGTATTTAAGGTCTACTAACTCTATATGATACAATGTCACCTTACAGCCACGTTCACATGTAATTATGAAGCATATTTTAACAGTGGTTCATCTTTTGGCATTTTACAAACAGAATAATGAAGTACTTGATATATACACAGAAGAGAGATACATATTTAGGCTACTCTGTAAAATGCAGTTGAAGCACCCTTATGAATCAGCATTGAATATTGGATCACTACGTTACCTGAATGTTCACTGATTTTGACTGGAACAGTCCCAGATTTCATGTCACAACCAATCCAGCTGCCTCTAACTACTACCAGAATTAACACTGCAAGGAGCACAATGCTCAACATCATCTTAAAATAAAAACAAATTGTTATATACCTTGGAATTTGAGTCGGTGAGGGCTGAAGTCCAACCAGCTTACAATGAGTCAGAAATAAATTCAAGGGGTATCCTTCCTTTAAGTTAGGTTGAATTAGAAACCTCTACCCAGAAGGACCTAAGGCTGTTATGGTAATTAGCCAATATTCTGTTCCCCTATTGGCTAGTTGTGCTCTTTATATGGTTATGTTGCTAGAATGTTCCTTCCCTAAGGTTGTATATATTGCTGTACCCTCCATTGTTCTGATCTTCAGTTGGTTACCCCAATGGAGTTCTCCTGGATACTGCACACGGTTTTGTCACTTCACTGTCCCTATTTTCTTTTATCTGTTATTAAAGTGTTCTTTTGCTAGTGCCAACCGTTGTACCCACTCCTAATTATTTTCTCACCACCCTCTGCCCTGGAATCAGGAGACCTAAAGATTTGTTGCAGATACCCTCACTGCAACAATATACTTTAGTTAAATCACATACTTATTGCTAAAATTATATTAGTAATGCAAAAAGTCAGATCTCTGTGTTAACCATAACTAAGCATTTAAATCAGACCTATGTTTAAATCAAATTTAAATGGTGGAGATTGCCATGAGCCTCCAATGATGATCCAAGCTTTCCTAGGAACTTTCAAGATGCACCTTCAACCATTAACTTCCATGTTTTCTCATCCAGTAGTTTAATCTTTTGTGGCATGAGGATGAATTCCTGATTTTAACATCTTTTCCATACAAATGCACAATGTTAAAAAAGATGGCAGAAATACAAAATATTAAGTAAAAGTTACTGTAGAAGGGAATATATAAGCAGCTTGTATTTTTTTTTCTTTCAAACTAAGAATCACAGCATGAATTAGACTGAATGCCAAGAATAAAGTAACAGCTTAAAATGAACAGTTGAAATTAACAGGTGTTACAGCATATGCCAGATTTAACTGCCAAGTATTTCACACCTTCATTAAAACCTTTCATGTCAAATTTAAGGCAATGTTAAAATAAAGACAAAAAAGCATAGCTTAGAAATGAATAGCTAATTGTTAAATTTCACAATCAGGATATATGGTGGCAGAGAAATTCTCAGTTCATTTTGTACAGGAATGTATTTTAACTGGGAAGATGCTCAATCAGAGTATATCACACTCAATTTTAATTCAAGTGACTTTGTGTTTAACCTTTAGAAAGTAATGTAACTTACAAAGTGCTTCAGTAGGGGAGATAATGGAACAACAATGCATTCCTATTTCATGGGGGTATGGAAAGGCAAAAGCCAATCAAGAACAGTGAGATGCACAGATTGAATCCTGAAACAACTGGAAATCTGTATCCCAGAAATCTGGCACTGCTTTTGCTAATACCAGCCACAGGTTCTCCACTGCATTAGGAAAGTTTCAGGACTTGTCAGGCTAATGTTTCGTTAAGCTGGGATAGTAAAGGCACTTTTTTCATCTGACCAAGTGGCTATGCCTAATACGCTCTGGTTTGTTTTGATTACTGTATGGTAGAATATTTTCATAATGTAAATAACAAGTAGTTTTTCCATGTAGAACAAGGCATTTCTGACTCTAATAATATAGTATAGAAGACTGCAGACTCATGATGATAGCAGAGACTTTGAGTAGTGGATAATATGTGCAGGGAACCATTTTGGTCGTAACAAACTCCAAGCAGTAACACAGCATCAGCTCTCTGAGACTTGTTTTTTTTCCCTGTCCATGGCAGGACCTATTTGAAAATTCCACATGATTTTTTTACCTGGTGAAATCACCACCAATGAATTTTTAAGGAAGCATTCTCTATACAGAGATATCACCCCTCAAGCTTTTATTTGTTTTGAGGGTTTTGTTCATTTTCAGAAAACCAAGTTGTTAAAACTGTCTAAATCTCTGGGCAGTGCATGCCCACATTTTTTATATCCTTTTATCTGCAGTTTGGAATCACAGGTAAAATGTTGTAGACTGAATTGCTCTGTCACTGAGCCTGGAATTGTTTTAATTCTAAGATTATTCTGAGAGAGAAATTAAAAATTTATATTATATTTTTCAACCATAGCTTTTCTTTTTATTTTTTCACCCAGAAATGTGTAATAGGGAATATTATTGTTCATTTGCACTCCAATAACACATAGATCAGTATTGATGGAGGTATTGTATCAATATATAACACAAATATGGCCACCAAAAGATAATAATCTTAATTCAGGTAAAGAGACAAGATTTAGTTTCTCAATACAAATGCCACAGGCACATTGTGCAAGTGAGAATTCCATGGGTATGGGACCATGCATCACCAGTGGATGCTGATTGCATTACCAGTCCAAATATTTTAGAATTTCAGAGCTACAGTATTCTTTAAAATTGTGAGATAATAAATGTTTGAAGCATGACTTCCTTGTTAGAAGGTTCTAAAGGAAATATTTGAATTTAGCACATCACTAAAGAAAATGGCACCAACCATTGTTCTAATTGCTCTCTGTTGTATGCAGCTATGCTAAAGGACAATTAAGGAATATAAAGAATACAAAAGCAGGCATCTTCCAAAAAAAAGAGTTAATT
This sequence comes from Aegithalos caudatus, assembly GCA_013389925.1. NCBI lineage: Eukaryota > Metazoa > Chordata > Aves > Passeriformes > Aegithalidae > Aegithalos > Aegithalos caudatus. The sequence continues at coordinate 25,206 of WEIU01023248.1, forward strand.
CAGGGAGTTTTTATTCCACCTCTGGAAGTTACTCTAGAACTCAATTCCTCCAGTAGTTTTATGAGTGCATTATGATAATGCAATTCTAAAATATTTATTTTAGCTAATAGTTATTTCCTTTAGGTGAACACAAACTGTGCTGAAGAGTGCTGTAAAGAAGAGTGTGGGAATAGAATAAGAAGAGAGGATCTTAATCTTTTTGGATTTTGAAAGAAAGCAGAGTAATTTTTTTCCATTTTTTTCAGATGGATTTTTTAAGATACACTGTCATTAGTCAATGGTGAAATATGATGGAAATACTTAGATACGTATCCAAGCATGAATACAAATCTCTATTGCTAATAGAGTAACATATTATTTTTTAAACTTCGATGAAATCACATTATTATACGTTTTGAAAGGTGATTGAGCAAATTTTTCCACTTTTCTCATCTTTTTGATTGATATTTTAAAATTAGCATATGCCATGACACAGTCTTTATGTGCTGGTGAGGGGTTTGTCTTTGTTTTCCCTTCCATCCCTGATTTCACTAAACTGCTGAACTGGACAACAATTTCAGCTGATGGAGCAAATTGACATCTGAATAAAATCCAATAAAAATACGGATACAGACCTAGAAATTTTTTGCATTAGTGAATTGCCGGATGCATTTTTTTTTTTCTTGAAAAGTGATCATTTTCTGAGGTAGGAAATGTTTTAATTTTTTTTCTATTTTCAATGAAGAGGTAAAAATGTAGTGATTTTCACAGCCATTGCTTTTCATCATCTCCACTGCTTTCTTCTCCCATCATTCCACTTTTTCAAATTAATTTTTTTTAATTAAAAAATAAAAATTGAAAGTACANATATATATATATACGTAAAACATGCCTATACATATATAATTGCATATAAGTGTGTGTGTGTGTATATATATATGTATATATAGGTATACAATATTTTATGTCTTTTCTATTCCCATTTTTCTGTAGAGGGTTTAGAAATCAGATGGTGGTCTAACTTAGTCTTCAAGTAGTCAACTTTTTGTGAGGTTAAATAAAAAATAACAAATTAATTAGCAAGATTTGGCTCATAGTGTCACTGAAAATACAGATTTTTAAAAATCTCATTCAGTGTCCTGAATCTTCAACCACTGACAGGGTTTTGGTTACATCACAGTTGCACAGTAACCTAATTAAGTCAAATTATTTGTCCCTGTCCACTTGATGCTAGATAAAATGATCACATCAAGCACCCAATAAATATCTGTACAACTTGCACAAGAGCACAGACACAGTGCCAGAGAGGTCCAACCATAGAGAGGGCTTTTGATAGTCAGGCTTACAAGTGTTTATACCTTTGGAAATTTGAATTAACATTGCTGATTTATCACGTGACTAAACAATCAGCTTAGTTTCATCATCCTACCTTGTTTATTGTCTTCACTAAATTTGCAGTGAAATTATTAGTGAAGGAAAGACTCTCATCTCCATGTTCTCCTGTTGGCTTTTTCAAGAGAAAACATCAGAGCTGTGGAGACAGACATCCTTGACAAGTTTGATAGACTTCAAAATGGGAGTCTGCATGGATGAAGATATAAAAATACAGCCTGGAGCCTTCTGCTAAAATCTCAACAGTCTGGTTTCTTACTCTCTTAAACAGAACTTGGACAGAAGAGCTGACCACAACAAAACAGAACTTCAGTACTTTACTGTCAATCTAAATTCATCATATGGAACCTATCATTCAAATCATATTCCTGAGAGCAACTAAACCAGAGCAGAAGGATTCCACATTTTCTAACAAACTCTATTGAGTGTAATTCTGAATTTTAATTATATTTTGAAATTATATTGAATGTGTCTTCTTAAAAAAAAAAAAAAGGGGGAGAGAAAAAGAAATAAAGATCCTTATAAAATCTAAAACAAAGTCAAATTCATGTGAATTTAGCAGCATGGTTTGACTTGTAGTAATCATGGAGAATTACAAAATATTTTTCCCTCTAAATGGAAAATGCATAGGACAAGCATCCTCTGTGTTACAAAAATGAGTCACAGGCTACCCACAGCTGGATATCTTGATGCTGCTTGCTTTTTTCTTT
>WEIU01023248.1:27315-53471 GCA_013389925.1 Aegithalos caudatus
TTTTTTGATAATTAGTTTCCACTTAGATATGGAGCCATCACAAAAATTTTACCCAGCTTTTGTTTATAAATTATATCATTTCCAAAATATCAGCATTTTCTATTTTCAGTTAGGATCAGTAACCTGTGTTTAGCACAGCAGGCAGACCTTGTGCAGTTAAGAGCCAAAATATGCTTAGTTCAGGAAGAAGCTTTCACCTTAAGGTCCCCAAAGAACAGTGGAATTTCTGAAAGGACCAACCAGCACTTCACAACCCTATGATTTCAGCTTGGTCCTCTTGAGATACCTGAAAATATTTTTTTTTTTTTTAGAATGACTCTTAAATCAGCTCAGCAAACTTTCTAAATTGTTCCTGAGTTCCCCTCTGCTGGAGGTCCATGAAAAGAGGTCCACACGTGCAGCTGCTAATTAACTTAAGGTCCCAGAAAGGGAGAACCTCTTGTGCTGGGTTTGACTAGGCTTGTGTTAATTTTTTCATGTTAGCTTTTATGGGAGTATGGTTTGGATTTCTGCTGAAAACAGTGTTCATAACACAGTTTTAATTATTGTTGTTTAATATGATGTTTTATATTAAATTGATGTTTTAATTATTACTGAGCAGTGCTTATGCAGTGTCAAACTCCTTTATACTCCTCAAATTACTCCACCAGAAGGAGTTTGGGGAACACAAATAGGTGGGAGAGGACACAGGCTGACTCCAACTGACCCAATTGAAATCATGGCATCATGGTCAGCACATAGAGCACAAGGAAGAAGGAAAAGGAGGGGATGGTCAGAGTGGTGGTGCCTGTCTTCCCAAGTGCCTGAGATGCCCACACGAGATGGAGCCCAGTTTTTCTAGGGATGGCTGAACACCTGCCTGCCCATGGGAAGAGGCAAATGGATTTCTTACTTTGTTTATCTTGAATGTGTGACATTTACTTTGCCTGTTAAATCATTTTTATCCCAACCTATGTGTTTTTTCACTTTTACTCTTCTGCTTCTCTCCCCCATCCACCAGCAGGATGAGAGTGGGTGGCCATGTGGGGCTTAACCAGAACACCTGCTAAGTGGCAGAGGGATCCCAAAAATCCCAGAATTGTAATATATTTGATTGGTCTCATTTTTACTACATAATACAGGAAAATAATCAAGTATCCATGAAAAGTGGGTGTCCATTTTAGCATTCAAACTGCAGCCTGGGGAGTTTTACATCCAGCTAGGGCCATTTATGCATTTTGTAGAAATTTAAAGGAAAATAAACTATTTTCACTTTCCATATTTATATTCCATAGAGCCTCTGTTCCATTATTTTAGGCTCACTGTGCTAAATCCTTATCCAGCCTTTATAAGGAGGTTGCTGGTCCTGTACAGCACAGACAGCTCAGTCCCAGCTACTCTCCAATGTGGGTTCAGTGCTTGCTGTGAGCCATGTGCTATACACACTCAAACAGGAAAATTAATTGGTTTTGCAGAGGAAAATAGACCACTGCAAAAATCCATTACTCCCTCTGAGCAATATATGAAGACCTCTTACCATGAATGCTGAGGTCCCACAGCCCTAAGATACACATATGCTGGGGGAGGGAGGGGTTGGAATCCTTTGCCAAGGCAAGTAACAAGGCCTCAAATATTAAGCAAATTATTAAGCAAATATTAAGACTCCATTTCAAACATCTTTTCTATTCTCTGACTTTTTTGGAAAATAACTGACTCAATTCAAGGGGAAAGGTCACATCCTGGCTACCTGCAAACTTTGGTTTTTAAAAATACATTAACATCAGTCCAATCTGTTAATGTAAACACGTGTTCCTGTTGCTAATTTGTCCTCTCAGGGACTGAGATGATGACAAAGAAAGCAATCCTGGAAAGACTAGCATCCCTGCACAGAGATACCTACTTCCAAATCCCCAAGTGTTGCTATGAGCAATTGAGATGGCAGTTCATGTGCCTGGAATCCTTTACAGCTTCTGCCTGCAGAAGCACAGCTTGACCAGAAACAGCCCAGTGAGTATGGGAAGAAATGAGTTCATCTTCCCATCTTGTGCCTTAAGCTTTGTCTTGGGGCCCATAGCAATTTCTCTGCTGTAGATTACATGGCTGGGTACCTTTGGGATCCCTTCCCAATTTAAAAAGGCCAAGGGAGAGGAACATAAAAGATGAACTCTTCCTGGCATCTGATTCAACACATTGTTTAGTCACATGTTCCACCACCTCTCTCCAACACAGAGAAGTGTACAGTTCAGTAGAATCTGTGAATATTTTTGCCATTGGCTGGAATTTTCCTGTTTCCTCTGATCAAAAACTGATGGATGTTTTTGCCTATCCAGCAGCTCTACCAGAAAATGCTGTAGAAATATGCTCACTTATATAACTGTACCCTGATTTTATTTTAATTAATTTGATTCTGCTTCTGGTTTGCCTGTATCATACATCAGCACTGCCTTTTATGTCTGGTGATCACACCATTAATGCCCAGTGACTGCTATTTTCACTGTGAAATACTTCAGTGAAGGGTGCTGCTGAGGACATGGGAGGCCTTGAGCTGCAGATCACCACCTATGTGGGATGTCAGATGAAGGTAATTTCATAGATGTTGCATGCATACAATTGTACATGTGTGTCTCTGTATGTAAATCATATTTGCACACATTAAATATTAAGTTTTGGTTACTGCTGGAGACGGGATACAAGACTATAAAAGTTTATATGGGACCGATTTGACTGGATAAAACATTTTTTATTAATTTGTGGACACAATCCCCCTCCTGTAAAAATATGAAATTACTGCTTTTTGACTGTTTTTCACTTATTCACTATAATTTTGTGCTGCTAGCCCTTGTACAAAAGACAAATTAGTGCTCTGTATGAGAAAGATATTCTGGTAGAAAGAGTTTCAGCACTGAAAAATTCTTAACTGATGAATCTCAGTTGTGCAGTTCTGTATTGCCCTTCCAAAAAATGGAAGATGAAGAAAAGAGATGTCATTATACATTACATCTCTTAGACAAGAGAAAAACAGAGCTGTTTTGATGGGTTTTTTCCTGTTTTTTTTCAGCAGCTTCTGTGTATAAATTATACATTTTCTTAAATATCAGCATTTTCTATTTCAGGTTTGAGCTGATAACCTGTGTTTTTGCGCAGTAGGAAAACTTCATGCTGTCACAAGTGACAGTGACACAGCCTCACATTTCACTTCCCTTCATCCCAAGCAGCCCTTTTCTATTATGCCATTAGAGATAATGCAGAGCTTTGGATTGAAACACCACAGACACCAGCGATGCCTGACAACCTCTCTGGCCCATGAACTGCCACCCTACAATGGGACCTGCTCAGCTGCACCAGCCCACATTGAGAGGAGATAATCAATTCTGCAGAGGGCAGTGTCAAGCTGCAACACCTTCCCCAGCTAAGGACCTGAAGGAGTCTTGTGCTTCTCTCTGAAAAGATAGAAATTCATGTGTCAAGATTTCAAAAATTACATACATATGAAACGTAAAAACTCTTAGAAATCAAGATAAATATTAAAAAAAAAATGCTGCAGGGTGGCTTTGCATGTATTCTTGGAATTGTTTGCATTTTGGAGTACAGAAGCTTGGGGGCAAAGGTGCTGTCATGAATTTTTCTTTGCAGAGCTCAGAATGGTGACATCTTCTGTGGAAATGGGGTTGCAGAAATCTGGCCACTAAATCTTACAGCAAAGGATCAGTATTAAAATCTTTTAAATCCTTTATGAAAAATGCAGAAGACAAGGAAATAATCTATTTGTTATGTAAGTGTTCAAGGAGACTTTCATTTTATCAGCATCCATTATTCCCCTTTCTGTTAGCTGCAGAGCATTTTTATGGGCAAAATTCCCTGGTCGATAATGACTTTTTATACAGTATTAAGATGATATTAACCTCCCCTTTGGGAGAGAATAATAAAGTGAAAAAGCAGCTGAGATGGCTGGAGCTGTACTTGTTGTCTCTTTTATTGGAATCTGGGCCTGCGCCCTCGAAAATAAAGCAGGACAGGCACATATGCAAAGAGAGTGGGGAAAATAGCCAAAAAACACGCAGCTTCTATTTGTACTGTAGACTCTGATTTGTAACCTTGCTGCTGGAGAAAGACAAGCACAGCACAAAATCTTATCAGACACTCCAAGAACCTGGCAGGCTTGAACTGGTCAAGCTTTCTAAGACATTGCTATTAGCTAGCTTTGTGGTCACAGGGTTAACAACAATAAAAATAACAGCAAAAAACAAACAGGAAAATTAATAAAATAGAATAATAACTAACTAACCAACTAACTAACTAAATAAATAAATTGAGATGCTTGGCCAAGCTAAGCCAGATTATAATTAAATAGAAAAAGGTGGAAAGGGAGAGTTAAAGAGAAGGAAGTTGAGAGCTACAGCAAGGGCACAAGGCTCATGCTCGTAACCAGCCCCCAGGACCAAAGCTGGTGCCAGAAATGCTGCTGTTGCACTCTTCTTCTCTATCTTTTGTCTCCACTCTGCTTCTCTGCTTCTCTGATTTCTCAGGATCAGAGGCACAGAAATATAAAAGCGTCACCACAAAACCCTAAAATATGGTAAGCCTGGCAGCTGAAATGAAAACTGTTTTTCCTTTCTGTTTTATTGTCTTCCCAGCAGTACTGTCAAACTATCCCTGCCAAGCATGGCAACTGGCATAATATCCCATCTTCACATCTTTTTATTCATCTGTTAAAGCTGGGTTTTTTACATGCCACTGTTGCTCCGTTGCTTTCTTGTCTTTGTTCTTCTAATTTACCATAAAATTGGAATTGTCATCTAAGCTATCAGGAGGCCTCCTTGTTTGGATGGATTTCACTATTTGCATGTAAGTTTTATTTACTTTTAGAAACAATGTTTTATAACATGTTTTGTTGGTCTTTTGCTGTCTTGGATGATGGAGACCATACATTTCTTTGCTGCAGCCTGAGTGAAATAAAAAGTTTCAATATGCTGCCCACACAGTCCTGGTACAATGCACCTAAAATCAACTTCCTAGTTGACAAAAACTGGATCTTTGCAGTAGAATGGGGAGAAACTTACAGACCAATTCAAATTTATTTCATCTACAAGAAGCCCTAAAACAAAATTAGATTTCTGTACTTGATCCACATCTGTATGATTTGTGCAAGATCTGCCAGGACCTCTCTGTGAGCCATTTGGGTTGACCTCTTTATTTGTCATTTTACATTCTGAGCACATCAAGCATGCAGGAATGGAGGGGGTAGAAAATCCTGAGCATGGCCTGAGGTCTTTGTGAATCTCCATCCCTCTCTAAGAGGCAAATGTCATGTTTACATTTGAGAACAGGAAATTATTTTACATTCAACACCAGAACAGTGTTTCTCCATGTAACAGCAAGTCTGTTTTCTTGACTTACTGCCCATATCTTCATTATTATCCCCTCATATTCTTCCCTTACCACTGCCAGAACCCATTTGTGTCCAATCCCTAAGGTAGAAAAACTATTTTTTTCTAAATTTTCAATCTTGCTGAGGAAGTGACCCCACATGATGTGAGCACAAGTCTATGACACGGCAGTAAGATCTGACCCCAGTCTGAGATAAGTCAGAGAAAAGAAGAGAAATTAGGAAAAAGCACTGGCAGTGTCCTTTGTATCAGCCCTCAGGGAGGCTGGCAGGGGTAGCTGCCTGCTCCCTCTTGTGCTAGGCTCTGATCTTCCCCAGCCCTGTGACAAGTAGCATCACTGAACAGAGTGACTGGGAGAAGGAGAGGTGGAACAGTGTCCACAGAATGGGATTGCAATGGAGTCTATCTCTTCTGGTTCATGTTACCCTCCAGCAGAGTTGAGTTTGATGTCTGTATCTGGAAAATATTTCTGGCTGTTCCTGGAGAACATTTCTGAGGGAAGGAAAATGTGGAGGACAGACACAAAACCCATGAGACCCTGTTCTGTACAGTGCTAACAAACTCTACAATGTCAGAATAAACAGACAATCAAAAACCCAACAAAAAACCTTAAAGAACCAGTTTTACATGACATTGGACACATAAATCACAGAGAGGAGTTTAGGCAGTCTTGTGTACAGCATCACACAATGAGTTCCAGATTAGGTTAATATATGGGATTTATGCACTGTTCCACTGAGATGTCTACTGACTTTGGAGGTAGGCTTAGGCAGCTCAGATGCTTTGTTGGGAGCTACGTAGCTAATTTTTTTAGGGAAGTTATTGTCTAATGGATAGAGAAGTTCTCATTTTTCTTCTAAATTGATCTTCAAATATCCCCCAATTAGTCTTCCCCATTCTCAGGTACTTGATGACCTTCACATTGTAAATATTTTCTGTAAAAATGAAATCCCACTGTACTAAAACACAAGTTTGTCCAATCATTCAGATGTTTGTGTATTTCTTCTGTTACCTCAATTATGGAAAAAAAAAATCTATTTCAGGCATTATGGTTAAAAAAATACATTTCCAAATTTGTGCAACATGTTAATAATTGTTTCAGTTTTCAAGTCAAATGCCTGTGTTGAATCATTTTCCTAAAGTTGAAGCAACAGTCTTTTATTTAATCAGTTTGTTATTAAATATATATCTATGTGTGTATATATATATCTCTAAATATATATTTAATAACAAACTGATTAAATAAAAAACTGTTACCTATACTATTTAGGTATTTCTAAGTATTTCTTTGATAAGTAAGACTTGTAATACCTTTACCTTTCTTGTTTTTTCTTGTTCAAAAGAGAGTAATCATGATTCAAAGTCGAATTGACATCACCTAAAAATAGTCTGCTTTTCTTAGGACTTTTTGCAGTTGTTTTCTTTCTTTCACAGACCTACTTGGCAGTAAAACCAGAGGAATTAAGTGAAAGCAGGAAGCAGTTCCAGCAGTGGGTCTGGATAATGTGGTACATTTTGTGTTACTACAAAGGAGCAGTATAAAATTGAGCATGGCATGACTTTGCCCCAGTATCTACTCTAGCAAACAGAAGGAGTCAGTACACAGGAATGGGTCAAATACATTTATATACTTCTAGGGGTAGAACGAAAGCTAAACAGAAGAAATGCTAATCATCTAACAGATTTTAAATAATTTCTGGTTTATCTTGGTTGTCAGACCAACTTGCAGTTGCAGAGTCAGTTGCGGTTGGTAGCTGCACAAAGAAAGAAGTCAAAATAAATATGAAGGAGTCACAAGAGGAAGGGGCAGTCAGCAGAGGGAAGGCCTACTTGAGACCTTCAGAACATAAATCTGCAATTGTTCCTCTCTCATTTCTAAGGGCTGTATTTTTGGACTGACTAAATCCTGTCATTTCTGTTTCTAAAACTCCTAAATCTAAAGACTCGTCTTTCAGTGAGTTCTTTAAGTTTCTATGTTTGGTGGTTTTTTGACAAAAAATCTAGACAACATGTTTTATGTAAAAAGAAAAACAACATAAAAGTACCATGACTTGTTTCACTGATATTTCAATATTTACCATTTTATTCTTCTTTATTTGGCATGATTACTTGAATAAATTCAAGAATTCTGTTCAGGAAAGGTTCATATACTCAGATTCCTTACTTATTCAGAGTCATTCAGAAAGCTTTCTTAACAAATCTTCAGCTTTGGGACCTTCACATGCCACAAGAACCTTCCTTCAATCTGTGCAAGTTTGCTGAACTGAAATTACTTGCTGAGGACCATGATCCAATTCCTGTTGAAGTCAATGGAAGTCACTCCAATTATTTCAATGGAGCAGGATCCAGTCCATAAGTCATTGACTATTGACTGCTTGAAGTTGTTCTGCGAGTGCTGAATCTCACTTAATGTAAAAAGCACATTCAGTACCAAGGAACAGGCTGTAATGGGGCTGAGGGATTACAGAGTGTATGTATACAGCACTTAATTAAACATATCATTCTATACTGCCGTAAAGCATTTCCCACACTAAGTGTTGTTCACATCTCATAGGAGATTTAGGGTTTTGAAAGCCCCCACAAAATGTCCCAGCTGTTCTACAGACAATATCTTATAGTACTTGTCACTGTGGGTAGGAAGGGTAATTATCCTAAAGAACATCATATTTCACTGCCAAATGCTAAATGTCAATATTATAAATTTCTTAATGTAAACAACACATTTAGGAGCAGTAGGAGAGATAGAGATATTCTTTGAAAGGTATTTCACTAAGGGACTCAATGGCCGAGGCAACTGTCACAAGATTCCTTAATGTTATCTTTTCCAACTCTATAGTGTCCAACAAATCAGTAGGATCTCGCTGTGATGGGAGCTACCTGAGGTCTTAATGTGGTAGATCTGACTGCACACAGAAGCAATCCTCTTTTCCTAGTCACACACTCTTATTCATAAAGAGCCTATTCCCTTGGTGAATGCTATGTTCTTGAAATGGTTGAAACATGGAATTCCTGTCTATTATTTTTTCATCGTCAAACTATTCAAAAACTATGAAACTATGAAATAAAAGTGTGACTTTTTTAATGTATTACATTTTATAATGAAAATAATATTTTTTGTAGTCTTAAGTAGTTTTCTGCTTTTTTATGAAGTGTTTGTGTTTTGACTTTTTGTTTTGTTGGGGTTTCTTGCTTTGTTTTTATCTATTTATTTTCTTGCTTAAAATATAATCAGCCTTCCATGGAACTGCTCTCTAAAATCAGCCTTGAACTTAACACTTTGCAGATATTCCCAGTCTCTCTCTTGTTCTAAAACTATTCTGTTAACTATTCTTTCACAGCTTTTGAAACATTTTGGCAATTTAAATAGAGTATTTCAGAGTCAGGGAACACTCTGGCTGTAGGAAATCCACACCTCAAACAGAGCTACTTCAAACTCCCAACATCACTAGTGCAGAGGCAGAAGAGTAGCTCAGGAACCTTTGCTCCAGAAAAAGCACTTGGGGCCTGAAGGCTCCTAACTCTGCAAAAGCATGAGGGGAATCCATTGACACAAATTTGATGAACCTGTCCCAAACATGTGGATTCTGAAGTCTATTATTTAACAAGAGCTAAATTCAGTTTTTAGATTGGTAAATCACTTCCCTGAAAATGAAATTACTTAAAAATTTATTTCACTAGGAAAATGTCCAGGCAATTCTGATATGTTTACCCTGTCCTATTATGTGATTTTTGCTAACTTTACTGGATTAAAGAACATAAACTTCTGTGACCACCAAAAATGGTTTTCAACCTCAGACTGAACTTGCCTTATTTTTCAGTATCAGACCTTATCAGAATTCAATGATGGAAGGACAGGTGGCATTTCTGAACATATCCTTCCTACTAACTGAGCAATTCTGACTTCTTGTCCAGTATCTAAGACTGATTTACCTAGAGAGCAAAGAACTCTGGGCAGAAAAAGATGACCAAGATGTGAGGGAAAGAATAAAAGGAAGAAAGATAAGCATGGAAGAATAAGCAAGCTTCCAAAATATTTGGATCGGACCAGAATGGTAGCAGCATCTATACAGAAGGAATTTCAGCTTCATTTGGAAATCTCTGATGGAAAATTGGTATTCTTTTCCAAGCCTGGCTTTCTTTCCAAATCCTCTGCCTTCTGATTTTGAACTCTTCAATCCAAAAAAGAAGAACAGAAAAACACCCACTAGGATGGGGACTGAGGGCCACACTGCACTCCGTGTATATTTTGTCAGCGACACAGGAGATATTTTGGTCTAATGATTACTTACTCTGAAAACTCATTTCTGTTGCTCCATGCAACTTTTGAGAAGCAGTCTTAAGCCACAAGTCATCAGGATTTCCTTTCAGTAGCATAACAGTATGAACAATAATCCTTGGTTTGCAGTGATCTCCTTAAAACAAGGGAACAGTCAAAGGCTTGGTTCTGCATTCTGCATTTCTTTCTTTATTTTACTTCATTTATTAAAATTCTCCCTGCAGTCAGGATTTTGAAAATGAAAATCATGGCTACTGACAACACATGCAATTATTGCTGTGTCTTTTTCATGGAAAAAATGCAGGTGTATTGTTTTGTATTTATTCATCTGGAGAAAACCTTTCCTCAGCACCATGACAATTATTTACGAGATGAAAATTACTAAGTAGTTCATCTAATTTTTCTGGCTGTCAGTTTTCTTCACTGTCTTTTTCTTCTTGCAGAAAGTAAAAGTGTCCAGTATGGCTTCCACCTCTTTCCTTAAGACCCAGTACAGAAGTTACTAAAAATCCTTTATCCAAGTTGGAAAATATCTGAAACTGTTGATAAAAATTTATCTCATGTGTTTCTTGTCATTACAGAATTTTCATATGAAAGATGGTCTAAAACAAACTTCTTGTTGATACTATGTACGTAAATAGATTGCAGCATTTTTAACTGATTTGTTAAGATTTTAAACAGATATTTCTGAAATTAGATTTTGATTACAGAGACAATGGAGTACACCATAATGAAAAGATAGAGCTTTTCAGATTTATTAATTGCAAAACACTGACAGGAAAAACTGTACATTTAAAATTAATTATGAAATATGGTACAAAATAAATGAATAATGAAATTGCGCTCTCTTTTAAACATTAGTAGAACATCTATAAAAAGTATCTTTAATTCTGAATAATGCATTCCAAGTAAAATTTGCCCACTGAAAGCTAAGAAGTTTTTATACAAGTATGGAAGCTTTTGGTCCTAACTATAGTGTTACATTGCAAATATTCCAATTGGCAAAATTTCTTGCTGAAGTTCTTTATTATTTACTTACTGATAATAGAGGACCAAAAAATTACAATAAAGAAAAGCCTGATTTTTTTTTCCAAAAAATTTTTTTGCAAAAGACATCAGGAAAAATAAGGAAAAACTTAACTGATTCATGCTTCTCTGGGAAATTTGAGAATGAAAATTATGCATTAGTACATAAATGTCCATGTATTTGATGTTCACATCCATTTTCTAGTGGTCCTCTCAAAACATTGCTATGATTGATGTAGGAACATAAAAGTTTGTCTAGCCACAGAGAATTAATCATCTTCTCTATAATCAATGACAACTATCTTCAAAATTACCTCCTTGTTTAAGAAAATAACATATTTTGGGACAGAATCAGTTTCTTTTTAAATAGCATATCTATTATATGGCATATCTATTTTACTGCATAAAAATTACCAGTGGGATTTCACATTTCTGATGCCATTAAAAATCAGAAGATATCTCTGGAAATCACTCAGGAGTTTGTTCACAGAGGATTTATGTCTCAATGTCATGGTTTATGGGAAGACTTGGATCCCCATGGTATATATCACAGATATTGCCAAAAGGCAGCAGGCACCCAATGGCATGGTATATTGTCCTCTATGGAAGTAAATGAGTGAGACTTTTAAAGGTATGCTGTAGAAAGAGTTTTGTGTTCTATAAACTTTTGAGGAGATTTTGAGCCCATAATTGTAGGCCCATTTTTTTTTTTTTTTTTGGTCTTTTATTTCTACAAGAATCTCTTATAAAATATGACAAAGAGGATTTTTCTTTCCAATTGGATAAATTAGCTACTCCTAAGTACATTTGTAACTTCACTCCTGTAAGGGAAACTTCTGGAAATTTTCTTAGGCTTAGGTTACCATAATAATCAACTAAAAGCAAAGAGAATAAGTATTAATACATTTTTGTCCTGAGAGTGCCCCATTTATCAGAGTGTTTTCTCAGGTACATAGGCCAGTCACTGTGAAATACCTTCTCATTTTATTTCCTCTATATATTAAATTTTATTTTCATTATATAATAATAACAAACTTATGCATCCACTTAAATGCTTTACAAGACTGAAGACCTCTTAATTCCCCATTTAACCTGAAAGTAATTCAGGTAAACCTGAAATAATTAGAGAAAGAAAGGCTGAAATCAACAGGGTTCTTTGCTTTCACACTGTATAAATTTATGCTGAAACATAGGCACTGACATTTCATTCTTAGCTGTTGTCACACAATACTGCATAGCAGATCAAATGCAGCAATTAAAATATGTTTTGAAACTGCAACTCCAACTCCATAAATTACCAGAGTCTTTTGTTAGAGAGCGACTGAGTCAACTTCCTGTTTGCACTTAAACTATTCACAGCTTCAGCCGATGTCCTGCAGTGTCTTTTCCAAAGGTCACACCACAGTTTTCGATTCACACATTTGATTAAAAATATAAGAATCACAGTGTCCTGGGAAATGATCTGCAGTAAAAATAGATCAAACTACCTGCTGTTTCCAGAATAAACCAGGTTCCTTCCTGTGTCTTTTCCACTTTCAGTTAGCATTGCAAGAAGAGGAGGTTATATGCATGTCTTAAGAAATCATACTGCTAAACTAGGGAATTAAAAGTGAGATATTTGCTTTATTATTTTCATTTTTTTTTAGAGCACAGATTCTGTAACTCATAAAAATGTGCTTGGTTTAAAATATCATTAAGGAAAACCAAGTGGCAGAAAACTAAGAGTACTTAGATTTTATAAGGACCAAGATCTCCTTTCATTCTCCTTCAACTGATGCAACACACTTTTGCACAATTGTCTTCACACCATATTGTCATAACTTTCCTTACCATGAAAAATTTTGTCCCTGAAGTCCTATTTGCATTTAATGAACTTATTATGGAAGAGACTATGCAGACTATGCTGTCTTTTCTTTCTCTCAAGTTCATGTCCCTCTGTATATGTGGTAGAATAATTAAATGTCTATTTCTTTTATCAGTAGTCTTAATATTTGGTGTCCAAAAACCAGAAACTTTGAAACATCATTTGCAGCACATGGTGCAAAATCCTGGTCCACAGTGAGTGGACAATAGGAAGAAATGCCATGGTAAAATAGATCTCTGTCAAATTACAAATGTCTTTGAGAATTCCTTTTCATTTTCAGTGTGTGTGCTTTATTTCATGTCATTAGCTCAATCCATCTAATCTCATCTAATCTAAAGCAAGGTTATTATGTTGTCCAAAAGACATATTCACACCAAACCAGATTTTAAACTTGAGTCTTTTGCTGTACTTTCAGCTTCTTCCTTCATTGTCCAGGTAGACATTAATGCAGAATCATCTAAGGAGGAGTTCTCCAACTGGGAGAGTGAGCATGTTGGGTGAGAGTGTATTTCCACAGCCCAAAGGCTGACCTGGGGAATGCTTCCTTGCAGCCTCTGCTTCCCAGAAGATTTGGATATATGAAGAACTGGAAAATCTTGACTAGACTTTACCCAGACCTTGTAGTTACACAAAGTAAAACATGGAATGTGGTGTTGAGACAATTTGTAACAGACTGGTGAGCATTTTGAGTGGGAATGGGCCAAGTTTTAAGAGCAGATCTAACACATGTTCTTTCAAATGTAAATTGGATTAAAAACTGTTCCATTTTACTTATTCTACTGCTAAATGACATTCTGGTTTATTAGCAATGCAGGTCTTGACTAAATTTTAGCAAGATTTTTTTATCTTAAGAGTGACTCTATGGGGAACTTTACATTTCTTTGATGATTTTCATTATAGCTTTAGCTATATTTAAACTGAATTTTCATGTACATAGAACATCACATTCTTTTAAGCACCAAGATATCAGGACAGACTGAAATAGCTCTGTGTGAGCTCTTGCTGTGACAGTAGGTTTGGAACATTGGAAAAGAAAACAGATCCATGTACAGGTAAATAAGTAGTGACTTAGATCTAGTCAGCCCTGGTTTTGGAAACATATTACTGCCAATTTCTTATTCCAGTGATAAATTGCCCCCTTCAGTTACACATATCAGTCCTGCTATGGCATCTGTCAGCACGGAACTCCACAAAATCTCCTTCATCAGACCTCCTTTTACGTGGGCTGGAGCTGAAACACACATTTTCATAATGAATATTGTCGAGCTGATGGACGAGACGTTAACACAATCATTTACATGGGTACTCAGGGAAGCAAATGTAGTGATTTACTCTAATGGTCCCATTACAGTGCTCAACATTGGCAAAGAATGCACTGTCCATTTCAGAATCTTTGCCTCAGAAGAAAAATAACTCTGACTATTGATATTCTAGCCTAAATAACTGTTCTTATAAGTTATTCTTCTAAAAAGTACTTTTTTTCATTCCCATTAAATATATTTTCTTTGGTCAACATAAAGTCTCAAATTGCAGTATTGGAAAAAAGAAGCCTTGCAAGCCTCTACTTTTATATTCTCACAACTAAAAAATAGCCACAGCAATCTTTTTTGTCACTATATTTTCTGAAACTATACTGTATAACAACACTACATCGTTTTGATAGCTCAAAATTGCAAGTATGCTTTCCTGATCCAATTTCAGCTTGATATTTCTGCAATAGATCATATCACAAAAGCATTGTAGTCAGAGCAAAGACTTAGCATAATTCCTATATTTAGGGTTCCGTCAACAGATGTTGAAAATAAAAAGAAACTATTTTGAAAAAAGAACTCATAGCAAAATGGGCATTTGTCTATCAAGCCTGAAAATATGTCTGGCTACCTGGCTTGCCAGCAATTGCATACATTACAGTCTTTGGACTGTTGCTGTAAATGCACCAGCATACAGTGAAGCTGCCCAGAGAAATAAATCAGTCTGAAAGTAACCTACTTCTTTCTTTTAAATTACCATTAATATCATTTTGCTTTTGCAAGATTAATGTACCTTAGCAGACAAAGATACAGTGAAACCAATTGTCTTGTCTGTATTCCAGCTTTCAGTCATGTTACTGTCTTTTTCTGCATTACTTATGTATGTATATGTTTCTAAGCAAATTTAAAGCTGAGATGTTCAGTACAGAAGACAGGACAGATACAGATGAAGCAGCAGTAGCAAAGTAGCTTTCCTAATATTTTCTTTCTAAGATAAAGGGAAACCTCTGTGAGTAAGAGAATGTGTCTGTCTCCCCAAGGAAAACTAAAGATAATGGGATTTATTTTTTCTTTTCCTGAGAAAGAACAGAAAAATACTAAATCATATGAAAACCACCAACCCAGAACTTCATGTATTCAGTGGTTCTTTAATGAATAGTAGGTGGGTTTTCTAATAGTTCTGGTTCCTGTTGTCCCAGTACTGCCACTGTGCACTCCTAGGACAAAGAGACTTGTGGCAGAAGGGTCAGGGCTCTGCCTCTGAGGAAGTCCCTTTTTCAAGTAAAGCTCCACATATGCCAGCACCTTCATTCTAAAGAGCAGTCACAGAAACAGACATTTTTCTGGCCCAGTTTCCTGCCTTAATGCCACTGTAATTTTGAGCAGTTTTCCATCTTTTTCAACTCTTCCTGTTCATCTACTTGAAGTGCAAAAAACTATTTACATGAGCAGACCCCTGGCTGGGGTCTAGGTCAGCAGGTGCAGCAGTGAGGGGTTACCTGCACTGTCACAGAGCTCTGTCTGACCCCAAAGCTCACAGACCGAAAGCAGGAATTCATGGAGTTTTATGGGGTTTCAGCTTTACTGAAGTCTTCCAAAACTTCCAAAATGTTTTTTGTCAAACCAGGACTTGAGGACAAAATACCTGGAACAAGCTCCCATGATGGGATTCAGCTGAGCAAACACAGAGCAAGAATTCAGTTCAGGGTTAAGAACATATAGAAGAAGGTGCCTAGAAGGACACCTGGGGCCTCACCTCCCCTTGTGCTTTATGGACAACTTCTCAATAGGTTTCAGCCTGCTAGAAACTGGGGCAAGAGGTCAGTTGTATAAATTCAGACCTTTAGTGATATTGGAGATGTTCTGAGGTGTCCAAGACATCCTCATTCAGCTGACAGATACAACACAGGACCTGCAGAAGATCCTCTGCAAAATCAACCTGCTGCAGGATGGAAAGTCACAGCTGCAACTGCAACAGGCACTGCCATGGGAGCAATTGAATTCACACCTAGAGTGATGTGAACTTCCTTCACACACCAGTAGCTGCACTGATTAGACTTCTGCTGACTACAATTGGCGTCTTGGACCCTTGCATGCCATGGACACCTGTGTTTCAGTGTTGACCTACGTGACTGCACAAAGATTCCTAAATTTACATGTCTGAATTAGTGAGCAATGTGTCCCATTGCTATATCTAAACTAACCACTTGAAGCTCTTTTACAAGTCAGGAGAGAGATGCAGTTCTAAAGTGAAATTCATCCTGTCTTAGTGTGACAATTCAGCATAGATTGGCCTATTTATCTCCACTGACTTCTAAGGATCTTTGGGTAAATCCAGGGGTAGGCATGGGGGACATAAAGGGAGGGATTCCATTCTCAAAACACAGATTTGTCATTTTGTGTCCTGTGGCTTTCCTCCTTTATCTCCAGGTGTTGCAGTGGAAAAGCAAGAATCTTTCATGCCAAATTTTGAAGCCACTTGTGAAGGACAAAACAGTTTGAAACTTTTAACCCAAAATGTCTTTTTGTTTGTTTGTTTGTTTTTGTTGGTTTTTTGGGTTTTTTTGGTTTTGGTTTTGGTTTTTTTTTTTGTTTTGTTTTGTTTTGTTTCCCTGAATAGCAGACTAATTTTCTATCACCTTATTTAGAGAGATTTCTTTCAGCCCGTGAATAAATGGATTTTTGTTACATTGGGGGCTGCATCATATTTGGCTGTAAAACAAGTCTTTTTCCAATGAGATGTAAAAGTCTCCACCCTTCTCTTTTGTGGTTATTCAGCTTTTCCCAGTGAGGAACATGTTTTTCACTGAACTTAAATTCAGTAAATTGGTCTCTACATTAAAAATGTATATGATATGAATATTTCAGCACTCTAAGTTTTCAGCAGAAATTACGTACATTTCTGGTTCTTCACTGAGACCAGACACAACAAAACACTCCAGAATGATGGTGTGATTCCTAACCTCTTAAGGAACCAAAGCCTACTCTGGCAGCAGAAGTAGTTTTGACATTCTTGACCTCCGTACACAGTAGAATGAATCACCTTTGGTTTGCCCTGGAGGACAGCACAGGGCCTATGTCTCTAAGCTCTATGTCTTCCCTTGCCTTAGAGTTTTCTGGGTTTCCAGTCATGATCCCAAATTTACCTTCAGAGAGATTCAAGACCAAGATTAGAACATGGGCTTGCTAGACCTCTGCACTCAAAAAACAGTACAGATCTAGACTTAGTCTCTTCTCTCATTATGTCACTATTAAAAGTAAAATAAGAATGCTTCTTTGTCCACCTGCATTAATTTAGATTTATCACTCACCCTCTCACTTGCATTTCTGGAGTCCTGTCATCCAAACCCTGAGGTCTTGGTTGTCTTTGAAGTATATCACTGGTTAAGAATTTGTTCACCTTAAGAAGAATCAGGGAGATACTACACAGAAAATGCAGAGTGAGCACTGAGTGGGAGAACAGTGCCTAAAGCATGTGGGAACAGCTGTGCTGATCAGTAAATCACCAGAACTCACCTGGGATGTTCAATGACTCATAAATTTCATTTCCTTCCCTATTCACACTGTCAGCACCACGGCCATTTCAACATATTCTCTGCACATGTAGATTTTCTTCCCTTGAAACCTTTCAGTGAATCAGATTATTTCAAAGCTCTTGCTGCTCTCTCTGCAAGCACTGGTCTTCTGTTTGCCTTCAGAACCTCATTGGGCTCATCCTTTATGTGTCTTGTCATTTCTCCCTGTCAACGTGAGCACCACTGCAGCTGCAGAAGGACAGAGAGAGTGAAAGCTCCAAGGCTAAGTGACGAAGTGAGAATGAGCACAAAAGGACACTTAACTCAACTTGACATTGTAGGTGACATTTCTAATTTCCAAAAGCCTTTCAGCCCTTGCAAAATGCAGAATGACAAAGTTTCTCTGAAAGACTGGCAGACCCATCTGCGTTATTATAAATGCTAACAAACTACATCTGTGATGAAGGTCAGACAAAGGCTGGATCATATTTGTCAAAGAGGAAAAAACTGAAATAAAATGGAAAGATTTTCTTTTACTTAGAACAATTTTTTTTTGAGAAGGAGGGGAATCATCATTACACTGGACCCTCCATGCCAGTTCTCTCCCTGATTCCAGAAATCTGCATTTAATGCAGTATGAGTCATATCTACTGATTTTAGGACTGTCTCCTGGAAAATATAAGCTGGGGGACTGTGTCAGCTTACACATTTGAGGTGAGTCTCAAATGTGTTTTCTCTTGTTTGAATAAAGTTACCCTCATCCTTATAGAAAATACAGACACTGTGCTGTTTAGGTTTGGTATGATCTCTCGGAAATTTCAGTGGATCCTTCCCATTCTCAGTTCCTCACCACTACTAATGGTTTTTAAATGTCAGATAAATATCTAGTTCTTACTTGGTTTATGTCTGAGTGTACACTGGTGACTGTGCTTAGACTCCTGGGAGAAATTAATGTTCCAAAATGCAAGTGTTGCTAGGTTTTCAGCTTTTGAGGATAGGTAGACCTAGATTACAGCTTATCTGGACATCTAAATACATTCTGGTTGCCACAACAGATAGTTTCCCAGAAGTAATGGAAAGATTTAGAGAATGTGAAATATGTGGAGGGAAGTTATATGGAGAATATTGCACCTTCTAAAGTTGTGTGAAATCTAATTAAAAATAAAAATATATATTCTCCTATTTTTAAACTATATTGCTTTCACCCAATACCTTCTCTATCTTGCCCAAATTCACGTCTTTTTATTTTTAAGAATTATAGGGGAAATACAATACAAATTTCTATATGAACATGAATTTTCACATCCTTTCAACATGAAAGGCTTATCTATAAAATGTGATCACTTTCAGTGAGGCAGATAGATCTGATGTTTCTTCCACCTTCTTGGGATATGATGTCTAATTTTACTTGAAAGTATGTGTACTTACTCCAGTCAGATAAGTTTATATGATGTCTGTAATAAAATACAGAAAAACTTGAATTGTTATCAGCTTTGCATTTCATTAGGAATGCTTTGTATGACTCAGATAAGTATTTGCCAGTTTGGATTTTACCCAGACTGTTAGAGTCAATACCTCTGATATCTCAAAAATATAAATGACTGTTGCTCTTTAATAATAATGAGTCTCCAGGCACCACATTTACATCTTATATAAGAGCTTTATGCTTCCAACAATATAATGCACTACAGAACAGTGTTGTGTCACTGATTTAGTGCCTGCTTTCCCCTGACTGCAGCACGGGTGAGCTGCTCTGCAGATCTGCTGTCTGCAGGTGTGATTCAGAGCTCCTTGTAAATACTGAGATTCTCATTGACTTCATCATTTATAAGAACATTTATAATTTTTATAACACATAAAGGTCCCAGCCAAGACTGTCACTGATTGTGCATCTCATCAGGAATTATTTGTGCACTCTTAGTGACTGTTCTCAGTTGCTCTGGAGCCTGACAATACTACTAGCAAGATGCATCTTTTCACTCCAAAATTTATGATGCCAGTTGGATGAGGCAGACAATCAGAAGTCCAAATTCTTCCCAGGATTGCCAGTTCTGGATACAAAACTAGAACAGTCTGCATTTGAAGCCAGTTCCTCAGTGCCTGACATACGTGGCACTCTCATGACTCTCACATTGTTCTTCATGGTAATGGCATTCTCCTCCCCCCTTTATGTCCCCTGAGTCAAGTAGTGCATAAATATGTGCAATACTGAAAAGTTTTGGAACTTATTTTGGTGGGGCCAGGCTCTAATGTGGCAGAGAATGAACTCTGTTTCTCTCACTAAATGTGATAAGATTGTAAAACATATGTCTCTTTCATGCCAGTAACATCAAATTTGTTTGTAAAAGGCTTTGGTAATAGTATCAGAAAGCTGGATGTACTTGTTTCTGAATGTAAAATTAAAAACATTATAGAAGTGATTCTGTAAATGGACAGGTTTAAAAGTCATGTCAAAGTACAGATGTGTACAGAAGCTTGCAGATTTTTTTACACGCAGCTCTGGATACATACAGGAGTTACAGGTGAAACACAATCTGAATTAAACTTGGTAACTTGAAAAAAATGGGGGAAAAATCATGATATCAAGTAATTTTATAACTTAGTCATGAATTTTAGGTGATGATAGAGAATTTCTTTTCCATGACGTCATCAATTTTTAAAGTGCTACTTTAACTTAAAAGGTTTCCAGAACCTGTTTAGAATGAGAATAAGAAAAAAAAAATCAGATATAAAAATTCTCTTAATAATGACAGTTTTTCAACTAATACTGCCTTAAAATTTAACAGCTCTGCATGAGAAACAAAGAATCTTTCACATTCATAGCATTCAAATTAATGTTATTGCAGCCAGCAATATCAGAATTCTTAACAACAGAATAACAATTACTGAGTGCACATGAAATTTCAGCTGATAGATACAGATTGAAAACAGTAAAAGCTCCAGGCAAACCTAAACCCATCATTATTTATTTGAAAGATGTGTAATCAGATTTATCAGGCTGATTAGAATGATAGATAATCTAAGAGTTGGCAAGGCACCCCCAGACTTTTGAAGATTTACATGTGGATTTAACTCTTTGCAGCTGATAGGAGTCACACAGATTAAATTACAAGCATTGCTCTGAAAATGTAAGGAAACAGCCATTGGAGGGGAAGAGGCTCAGACTCCTGTACAAGATGATGTGTTGTCTGCATATGATTATATTGAATTGCAGGCTCTGCACTAATTTCTAATGGAGGAAATTTATCACTGCAGAGAAGACCTGTCAAAGCAAAGATGAGGACTGACAGACTGTTTGACAGGCAGGAAAGCAGTGACCAACCAAAGCCTGTCCCACAAATGGAGGACAACATGGAGGAACAGCACAGGGACACTTCTGGAGAAATATGGGCATCAAGAAAGATGCCACTGAACAGGAATCACTTTAATGGTGTGGGGAAGGTGGCAGCAAATCACCAGGAATAGTGTCCCACTCTGATCAGAGTGAGAATGCAAGGACCACAATTTATATAATGCAGCAAAAAAGATATGAGAGCTACAGACCTGACAAGTCTGAGGTAATGGAGGGGAGCTTCTTGTGCACTCCCTGCCTACTTGCTGGGCAAGCTGAGCAGGAAAAACAGAAAGCCTCAATGCTGAGAAAGCACTGCTCAGCAACAGCCAAAAAATCATTGGTGAATTATAAATACTATTTTACTCAATAAGCCAATGCACAGCACTCTA
Organism: Aegithalos caudatus; assembly: GCA_013389925.1. Taxonomy (NCBI): domain Eukaryota; kingdom Metazoa; phylum Chordata; class Aves; order Passeriformes; family Aegithalidae; genus Aegithalos; species Aegithalos caudatus. The sequence continues at coordinate 48,336 of WEIU01023248.1, forward strand.
TGTGCTTCTAGGAAGGAAATTAACTCCATCCCAGGCAGACACAGTCAGGTACATTGCTAGAGACAGTCCCCCTAGCTGCCTATTCTAGACTGCTTCTCTTGAACAAGTTGCAATTCCAAGCTGGTCTGACAGGACTGGCCGCCTTCTGCCACTGCCTATTGCACCACACTGCACCCAGTTTGCACTCACACTGCACTTAGATTGGCTTGAGAGAAGTCAGTGGAGAGGTTTTGCTACTTAAAACCCAACTCGATGTGAGCTTTAGTGCAGCGCTGGTCAGGACAGGAACCAGGAAAAAACAGGAATGAGGAGGGAAAGAAAGGAAAATGTCCAGCTTTAACACCCATTTGAAAGAAGACAAAGAAAGCAAAATTGCATTCTGAGTCAGAGGCAAAAATGGAGTAAAATAAGCCTTCCATTTAATTTGGACAATGTTAAGTTTCAGGTTAGGAAAGTTAAAAGGAGATGTGAAAGTCATAGACTTAGAAACATATGTAAAAGACATACTGATTTGAACAGAGAGCAGGAGCAGAAGCTGGAAAATAAATTTGTAAGTCAGTATCAAAAATATGGCAACAGAATGGTGTGACCTGGTGAGATAACAAAAATACAGAAGTGTAAAGAGAGTTATATATTTCTTTGCCTTTTTCCAAATAGGGTTTCTAACTTGATATACTGCCTACGAGAGTGCCATCTGCTGATCCACAGGTAGGTTGCAAAAATGACCTTCCCAGGCATGCTGCCCTCAGAGCCAGAAAAAAGATATTTCTGTTGCTCAATCCTCCACTGCTTTCATGAGACCAATGCACTATTATAGGTATTGTACTGAGAAAATAAAAATCATTAGAACACACAGGGGAAAAGGCTGAAACAAACATACTCAACGTTTGAATAAAATACAAGCAAATCTTTAGCAAACCTCGCACAGAAGGTATACATGCAAAATCCTATTTGTGTTATGAGCGTGGAAAGGTACTCTGCATAAAAAGGAGAGTTTGGGGGAGTATTTACATAGGTTTTTAACAGTCTAGTTAAATCCTTTCTCTAGAGTATATAAAATGTTAGGTATTAAGCAGTAAAGGCAGATTCAGTAAGGCTCATACTTTGTCTTTAGAGCTCTTTATAAATTTACTTTATTGTTGTTCAGTTTGTCTTCTAACCTTTATAACTAAAATTCACTGGCAATCCCCTCACTGCCTGAGAAAAAAAATCTCACTGCCAAAGCAATTAATGTTGTTGCTTTCATCTTATCCAAAGATTGATATGAAAATCTGAATTTGAATTGGTGTTGACTTCTTCATTATTATGAGGTGAGGTCCCTGTGTCGATCAATCTGGTGTTTATGTGACCTAGAGGACTTGTTTTGTGTAAGGAAGGAAATGCTTCATGCAGAAAACTGAAACAGAATTAACACATCGAGAATCTCCAGAAATGTTGTTAGAGGAAAATTGTCAAAAGAGCTATATAAGAGAAAACCTTGTTCAGCTTCACTGTCATGTGACTCCACATTTTCACCAAGCTTAGTTTAAGATTGGGCCAAACCCATAAAATACCACCCTAAACAAAAAGCATTCCATTTTAAGCCCTCCTCTGATGCAGGAACACCAGCTGTGAGCATGGACAAGCTGTGCACAAAGGGAGACAGAAGCCTCATATAAACCCTGCTAACCAGAGGGTTTAGCAGCTCATTGGTAAATAAGGTGGACATGATGGTGCAGGTAAGGGAACAGAGATATGGCGAGATAAAGTGACTTCCCAAATATCATACAGAAAGTCCTTACCAGAGCTAGCAACAGAGTCCACCTAAGCCTCCAGGTCTGAGCATGTCCTTAAATGTCAGACCAACTGTCCTTGTAAAGAAACCTCTGGTATCCCAAAGCAGAACCAGACCTGTGTTAGGAGCTGCAAGCACTTGAAAAGTAATTTCATAAACAACACTAATTGTCCACTTGATCAGTCACATTTATATTCATTTAGATGTAAGTGAAGATTAAGTCTCTCCAGGGGGCAGGGAATAGCTGAAATAAACACAAAGTATTGTCTTCAGATACACTAACCTCAAGCCATGGCTCATTAAAATCAGCTCTGTTGCAGAAGACTGGGAAGTAGTAAATGATGCACCTAGATCGAAAGAAGAATAGATTCTAGCAATTGCAGTCAGAATAGATTTTCCTGAGTACCTGGTAAAATAGCTGAAATACTAATTAAAGCTAGATAGAGTAACCAAACTGCACACGTGAACAGCAGTTAGCAGGAATTAATACAGTTTGGAGAAAAGCAAGTCTTGCCCTATATACACTAGAATTCTATTATTGCATTAACAAAAGAATCAGTGAAGAAGAGCCAGTTAAAACAGTTTACTGGAACCTCCTGGAAGCCTTTGATACAGTGTCTTACAATAAAAGCTAAAAAGATAAAAATTAACTCCACTGGGACTGGGATTTTGCTCTCAACAGCTGGAATGTGCTGTATTTTTAGAAAATGGACAGACTGCAGAAAACCAACTCAATGGATCAATTTGACATATGGAAAAATCTATCAATGAGAGACTCTGAGCTTCCAAGTTGGGTTCAATGCTGTTGAGTGATCTAAGTGAAAAACCACTGAAACTCCTACCAGTAACAGATGCCTTTAGGGATCTAGAGAAGACTTTGGGAAAAACTTGAGGGTATCTAGTAGTGGTATAAAAATAGACCTATGCACTAGGTTTTTAGGTTTTAGATTTATTAAAACAACCAGCAAAATTAACTACTTGACAACAAGAATAACTTCATTTCCCCAAAATAAATGGGACTTTAGGCAAAAATCAGATTCTTTTTCTGTTGTCCTTCATTGCTGACCTGCTCTATTAAAAAAAAAAATCCCTGGTTTCTACTTATTTATGTTTCAGTATCTACTTTTAAAAAACAAAAAGAGACTGTAGAATCACAGTTTTACATTTGGCATACTCTTTTGGATATTTGGGCAAAGAAGTTCAATACATGCAAATCTTTGAGTGCAGTGATACATGGTTAGGATGACAAAAATGTTCTTTATCTTTTTCAGTTGAATTTACAGCAAAGGATGGCTGGAAGACAACCTACAAACTTTAAGTACAAGTGAAGAGATATCAACACTTTATCCGTAGAACAACATGTATGCCATCAAAGAAAATCTCTTTTTAACACCTCAGAAACACTGTTAGGGATTCTCATTTTTGCCTCTGAGATCTCGATTGTCTGCTTCACAACTTAGTGCTCACACATCTGAGTTATTGGAATGGACTGGTATACAGCTGTATAATTTCAGAGAGAAAATCCATAGTCTAAGCAAGTGATCTCAGTGTTGATAGAAGTTTTCTGAGAAACTTTGCCAGATAAAATCCTCTGTCCTTCAAGTTAAGCTTTAATTCTGCAGTAAAGAACTGGATAAATCTGGAAATAAACATTAACTCTATTTAAGAATGGTTAATCTAATTTCAAAGACTCAATTACTATGACAGAAAAGAAGGCCCAAAAAATGAGGACAGTTTATCAGGCAGCTTTATACACAAGCTGATGTTTGCCCCATTGTATGCTTTCTGATATAGCTGCAAGTCAGTTAGGACTCAAATCTTATTGCTAATACATCTTAAAAGGCCTACAGGTGAGACAGGAGCCATAACTCAGAAATGCCAACATAGATATTACAAATATACACTCACAGTTTTTATAGATGTACACACTGTTCTTCTATTATTGATGAATACAAATGCACATGTTGCATGTGTACGTGTAGGGCAGCTGGGCACAGGCTTCATGCAGTTCCAGATGCAGTTCACCATGCTGACAATGCAACCATATGGCCATGTCTGTATAAAGTGCTCAAATAGATGGCCTTTTTATTCCTGAAATTATGTGCACATCTTTTTAGAAATCCAGCCCTTGATCTTCTTCTCTATCATGAGAAACTAGTTTTAAAGAAGAATGAGAACTGCTTCAAAATGAATGAAAGGAAATTTCTATGCTGATAGTGGTACTGAATGATGGCCATAACTAGAACTGTATATTTTTCTTTTCTTGCTGCTCAAATCCTAAAAATGATAAGCCAAAAGCTCCCCTGAGAGCACTTCACAAGGATTTTATTCTTGTATTGTTATTGCACTGTCCCACAATCCCAGCAGTCCAAAACTACTATCACCCCAAAGTTAATGAGATCTCATTGTGTATGTTCTCCATCAAGAGTAAGGTTCACATATTTTTCTCATAGTAAGTGCTTAAAGATGAGTTCTCAAAATGTCTATTTATATGAAACACATATTTTCATTGCATAAAAGGTTATGTACCAAGGTTTGAACTGTGCCCTACCACTCCTCATAGAGACCTTTGCTCACAATAGGTAAATGATTTCTTAGTAGTTGAATATTAACTTTCCACTTTGCATTCATGTTCAGTGACAGCTTTTATTTCCTAGCTGTAATTTTTTTTTTTTGCTTGTCAAAGAGACATCAGCAGTACTAAAGCTAAAGTGAGGCCATCATTAACCCTTTGGAAGAGAGTTAGAAATTGATTGAGGTATCAAGTGAAGGCTCAGGAAATATTTTGGGGGCACTGGAAATATGTTTAAACAGGTGGGCCCTTCTGAAAAAAAGGAATAAAAAAAAAAAAAAAAAAAGCTTGAATTCTGAAATGAGTCTTGTTTTTGATAGAAAGTACATATGGGTAATTTTTTTCCCTAAGAACTAGAGCTGGGATATGAGCTAACAATAATAAACCACTCTTACCTTCACTACTCCTAACCTGGGACTTCTCTGTCACTTTCATATCTGCCTCCTCCTTCATGACACACACTCAATAAACCAAAGGAGAGCAAGGCTCCATATTGCAGCCATTTAATAAAAAAAAAATTTAAAAAAAAATTTAAAAAATCATTGTTTACTTTATCCTACATTTTAACTGATATTTTTGCTTTACTTTGTGCTTTTCTCAGGAGAGGCATGTCTTTCTTCTATTATGATGTCTTATTCCAAGGTATCATCAATTCCAAGTAGCTAAGAAAACAGGTTCTTAAACAAGCATTTCCTGAGATGTTAAACCACTGAGTCAGGAAGAAGCAAAAGCTACTGTCAAAAGTTTATACTCACAAAGCAAAGTCAAAACAAGTAATAACCAGATTAAT